>PVJC01023713.1:0-26158 GCA_004026665.1 Murina feae | reverse complement strand
TTTTATTGGTGATCAAACTAGCTCTATTCCTACTCCTTCGCACACACGCCAAGTCTGGTAACGCTATTTAAACGGGCAGAACAGCGGGCGTTTGCAAACTGTGACCGGGAAGCTGACCTGCTTTGTTGTTCCTCTGACCTCCTTCCTCCTACTCCCTCTCTCACATTTATACTTTTTCCTTCTCTTATTTTTGGAAAGTCTAATTTTAGAGATAGGGAATGCCTTCTTTTGACTACCACCAGGGTCTTTGCTTATTTTTCTTTCTGTTAAGGGGCTGGGTGAAACTGGAATTTTTAAAGTTGGGGGGGAAAGAAAACTTTAAATTTGAGAGTAACCCTCCAACTACATACGGAGTGCTTAAGCCATCAGTCGCTGCGTAGCTCACTGTCATCGGTGACCTGACTACTCTCTCACTGTCTGACATTACTATTGCAGGAAACGATTGCCCCAAAAGTTTCAAATAATATTGTTTGTTTTAGAAATGTACCCCCAATCCTTTTCTTCTGAACCCTAAATGAGTCGCCTACTCAACTAGCCCATTAGACTCCGTCTCCTATTCTCAGGGCTCACCAAAGAAATACATTCTCAAGACTCTCATAGAAACCCTTGCCTTGCTACAGCCACCAGTCCTGATTACATCACCAAGCTCCCCCCCCATCTCGTCCCCCATCAGCCAGCATTACCTCCCAGGTACCTCTTCCTGAGCCCTAAAACCTCAGTATCTCACTGCTGGCCCCTCGCTGTGACATGCTGTAGGAGTCTGCTTTGCCTCTCCCCAGTCGCTGTACTGTTGGTTGGTTGGGTGTTGTTTTCAGCAAAACAGCAGTCCACGGCACCCACAGGTAGTGGGGACCCAGCACTGAGGACAGTCTCAGCAAGGCCTGTCCCGTCTCACTGAGTGGAGAGAAATAGAAGCACACAGCACGAGGCAGAACAGGCAGATGCTCCAATACATGCATGAACGCCTCTCCTGCTGGCTCAGGGAGGGGACTGCGGGCGCTCTGGCACGGAGGTGCTGGTGGAATTTGGGGTGCAGGGAAGTGAGCTTGGGACGACATGAAGGCTTACACTCTTTGGTTGCTTTCTTCTTATTCCCAGAGAGGCCCTGTAGCCACTTTAGTAAGAAATGATGTGAAAATATTCCCAAATTTCTTGAGCTGTTACTCTGAATTTGGAAAATGTGACGAACGTCAGAGATCCATCCTGGAGAAAGTATGATGGAGGCTTCTCTTTAAATAAACAAGTCTCACGAGGAGGCAGCCTCTGTCTGCTAGCACCCCTCCCCCCGTCTCTCCGGCCATGTGGTGGGGTCCAGGTTATGAGACGGGTGTGTATTCCTTGGTCAGTCACCCGTGCTTCCTGCAACCTTCTCACACATCGGATAAACACACCAGAGCCCTCGCTGGGACAGAGCCTCTTGAAACTGGGCCCTCACGGTCCCCCTAGAACATCTTTCCATGGCGTCTGGCTGGTGAGGGGGGTGGAGCTAAGATGTACCCAATACATGTTGGTCAATATGGAGCAGATCAAACAAAGTGAGGTTTTTGTGTGTGTGTGTGTGTGTGTGTGTTGTTTTTTTCTGATAATAGAACCCATTTCCTCTTAGGAAAGTATACATTTTGTTGCTGCAGCTGACGATTACAGCCAAAGTGACACTGTGGCCTGCCGTGAGTCCTCGGAAGTGACACTGTGGCCTGCCGTGAGTCCTCGGAAGTGACACTGTGGCCTGCCGTGAGTCCTCAGAACTCTGAGGAGGACTGCTCTGAGGAAGACTGAGGGGCACTCCGCCAGCCTGGGTGAAACTGCCACTAGAGGTCAATACACCAGCCGCACACCGATACCCCCTAATAGCACGGAGGGTCCCCAGTGCCCATAGGGACTGCATTTCCTCTTTGACGGCAAGGAAAAGACCGACCTGATTGCTATGGAGCACGGAACATTCCAGAGCCTTGCAGTGCCTTAGCCGGACTTGCTGAGGAGCAGTTCAGTGCAAGAGCAACAGCGAGCGCCAGCAGCAAAGGTCTCCTTTCGATTTCATCCAGACAACAAGGTCCACGCAGTTGCATACAACGGCCCAGGCTCAGGGCCATGTGGGCACAGCCCCCGTCTCATTAGCACTGCTTGTCCCTGTTGTGTGCACATTCCTTCTTGCTAATAGGGTGTGCACACGTGATGACGGCTAAGTGCTTTTTAATGCCTGTACATGAGCACAGGTGGGGAGCTGGCCAGGGGCTGCAGGGTGGGGACGGGTGGGCATTTTACAAAGAAAATGCTGAGCTCTGCCTTTACCAGGGTCAGGGGTCAGCAGCCTGTTTGTTCAGATCCCTTCTCAAGTCCGGGAGACATCACACCACAGGCCTGTGGACCCAAAGCAGCATCACTCAGGAGAGTGACTTCTAAGGCTGGAGCCTCAGTCAGCGACAAGCGTGCTTCCATGCGCAACCTCCATTCGGGCAGACGCAGAGGGAGAGAGTGGCCTAAGAGAGGTCCCCGGACCTGCCTGGCCCCGGCTGCTGCTCCCACGGGCACTCCTGGAGGCAAAAGTCAAGAGAGTTGCTTCCCAAGAGTCACAGCGCACACGGGGTGGCGTGGAGTGGCCCCTATTCTGTCCAGGACGGTAGGAGGATTTCAGTCCCTCCAGATCTTTTCAGAAGCCATCAGGTTCCTCTCCTGCAGCGCCATCAGGACCAAGCGACCCTGATCTGGATGAATGTCAACGCCATCCCTGTGAGCCTCGCCAGGACCTCCGGGCAGCCGGGCCTGGTGCCTTTGCTCGGGGTGCGATCCGTCCCGGACTCCGCGCTGCTAAGGGCTCTCGTGTCCTTAGGGAGGCCCGAGGAGTGAGGGCTCATTTCGTGAGTCACAGGGAGAGTCTCCCCCCTCCTTCCCTCTCTCTCCCTCTCCCTCTCTCTCTCTCTCCCTCTCTCCTCTCTCTTTTCCATGCATGTTTATTCTCCGGATTTTCTCGTTTCCCCTCTGAGTATGGGAGCCGGGGAAAGGCGCCCCGCTGAGCCGAGCACGCACCTCTGCAGCTCCGCTCGGCGCCCCGCCTGGGAGCCCACATTCCAGGGCGCCCGCGGGAGAAAGAAATTGTGTCCAGACGCAGCCTGGGAACGGAATTTCCCATACCTTGAGCGTGACCTCCACGTTGACCTTAAAATTAAAAACTTGTTTGTGGCCTCCTGAGAGAGAGAGAGGCCCGTAACAGTAGCTGCTGTTTAAAAAGGTAATTGGCAAGCGGAGGGCAGAAACAACACGGGAATCCATCATGGCCCGGTTTCCTGTGTTTTGCTGCCGTGAATGGGGGAGTCGCCCGTGTAAACATCCAGGAGGGAAGAGTGATGCCTTTCTAATCTCCTTTTTTGTGGGTGACTTTCCCCAGTGTTTGCTTAAGGGCTGGTGTTTCCCACTCATTCCGTCACAGGCACACATTGTCCTCCGGCCCCTGTGTGTCTAAGACCACAGCCGAGGGCTCGGGCACTGGGGAAGGGCATGCTCTTCGCTCTAAAAACATCACATAACATTTCATTATATTTTGTCTTGTGTTGCTCTTAAAAGGCTAGGCAACCATTTAACATCTGCTAGATATTTTTAGCGAGATCTTGCCAATCCCTGGCCAGAGGTGCGGCCTCAGTTTCCTGATCTGTAAAGCAGTGACGAACGATAGTGTGTGTCTGAGACGGTTGTTCTTAGAACGAAAGGATATAGACTCATACCTGCACTTCACGAGCAATATCCCATGTCGTGCCCCTCTCTTCTAATGGAAATAGCTGAGCGACTGTTCCCAGCAGCCAGGGACGGCTGTCGCTTCTGCTCTGTGAGAAACTGACCAACACCATCGCATGTTACCACGTTGTCCAGAGTACATTGCATTTCACAACTTACAGACCTGTTTACATTCCATCACTTCATCTTTGCAACCACCCTACGATTCATCTTCAAACCGTTGTACGGCCTGTGTTGTAGGCATGGTGCCATATTACTACCTGTGCTTGCATATTGGGAAGGGAAGGTCCAAGAATTGGCAGGGACCTTTCCAAGATCAGCCATTGCCTATGAAACAAGACCATGAAGGTGAGGAAGGTCCTGCCTCAGGAAACCCTTTGCCTGTTAAGTATCAGCCGGTGGACAAAGCGACTGGCCACGCTGGGATTCTGAGGTGGCTCTCTCTCCCTGAGAATGAACCAAAGGCCGGGCCAGGCTGGGCCTGGAGCGCCAGTGGTCAGCAAGCATCTCCTGCTCAACCAAGAAAGCATCATTGTTTCAGGCCAAGGACTGTGTTTCTTACAGTTCTTGTGAGCTCCAAGGAGGTAAGAGAAGGTTTGCGAAAAGTTGGCTTATTGTTGTTGGTTTTTACTTGTTTGTTTTGCTACATAAAGAATCGTGGGTGGACTCAACTCTGCACAAATCGATACGTTACTGAATAGAAAACAGGTCCTGTGGGTTGTTCGAGTTATGAAAAAGGTTATTTTTGGCCAACTGGTAGACATAACAGTTGTCTAAAGGTTGCGAGATACAGCTGTGTTGTACTTCATACAGTGACACACAGTTGGGCCATGTTGCTTGGAGGTTGCAATGGACAGGGAACATAGCACATATGGTACTGCGCTGGCTTTTTTCTTGCTTTCTTGACATTTCCTTTGTAACTGAGGTTCAAGAGTCACAGGAGAGTCTGCCACAGAGACACAGCCCTTCCTCCTGTGCCGACGTGAAGCCTCTGTTCCCCCAGCCCCCCACAGGTGGGCCAGGCTGAGCGCCAGCACAGGTGGGTCAGTCCATTGCAGGGGTCCTCAAACTTTTTAAACAGGGGGCCAATTCACTGTCCCTCAGACCGTTGGAGGGCTGGACTATAGTTTAAAAAAAACAAACAAACTATGAACAAATTCCTATGCACACTGCACATATCTTATTTTAAAGTAAAAAAACAAGGCAGCAAAAACACCCGCATGTGGCCCGCAGGCCATAGTCTGAGGATGCCTGTTCCATTGCCTGGCCAAGGACCCATCAGATTGACGTTTTCAGAAACTCAAACCGGTGAACACAGACCTATGTATCCTCGCGTAACTAGAGGACCTCACCCAATTCTTGAAGGAAGTCGGGTGCTGAGTCAAGAGACTGAAAAAGCAGTAAATGGAGACGCAAGGACTCCTGCTGATGAGGTTCCAGATGTCCTGCCCCTGCCCTGCCCTTGGGACAGTGCCTGTGCCCACCTGGCTGAGTTGCTGCAGAGCCATCCTGAGTCAGAGGACTCGCCTCTCTCGGGTCCGACGGGCAGGAGCGCAGCGGGGCGGCCGAGGCAGCGCGGGGTTCATTTCAGAGGGAGGAAGTGGTGGCCACATGAAGACTTCTCTCCTGGTGGTGGTGTTGTTTTTAAGTTTATCACGAAAGTTGTATTCTAATGGTAACCTGTGTTGGTTGAAAAATCCAGAAAATCTAAAGAAGAAAATAAAAATAACACGTACTCCAAGCACTAAGCACCATTGTAATTTTGTTATAAATGCATATGGCCAGAGAGCTACATCACTTCCCATAAAAGCAGGATTGTGATCTATGTATGAGTCTAACCTTTTCCCCACCTGGTCTAAATGGCACACATGTGAAAGCGTTGGTACTTCATCATATTTCTTACTCCCCTATGGCTGGACACTTAGGCTATTTCCATTTTTGTTCTCTTAAAAGGTATACTCCCCCCCACCATCCCATAAACATCCTTGTAACTGTATGTAAGTACTTATCTACATCTGTGACCAACCATTCCGTAGAACAATCTACTGAGGAGAAGATGCTTCACGTCAGACCAAGGTAGGATCGAAAGCATTACTACGCACAAGAGCCAGGGAGGAAAACGCAAGAAAAGCTACCCATCTGTTTGGCCTCATGAAAACAAGAGAACTGGCCTGCTTGTCTCCCTTTCTGCCGGGACCTGAGGACACACTCGCAACCCAGCTACAAATCAGGGAAGCGCTGGAGGCGTTGGCCACCACTCTACTTGCTGTGCAGTAGGAGGGAGTTGGGGGGTTCATTTTAGAAATCAGATTCCAAAGGTACCCACCATCCCCTCAAGGTAAGCACACTCCCCCTCGAGCTTGGGCCACTCCTGTAGCATCAGCAGCAGGCTTCATCCAGCCCCGGTGTAGTGTCAGGCTGCAGGAGAGACAGGGAGAGGGAGAAAGGGTGACCGCACACACCTCAGGAGGTCCTCCCTCTCTCCCGTTTATTTAGGTGAGAAAATTTTAAGGAGCAAATGCCACTCAAGCCTATTAGGAAGCGTATTTGCTCTAACAGAATGCACAGAAACACATCGGTGTGTTATCAGGCTGACAGTGCACTTAGTAACGAGTGAGGATTGATGTCTTTGCAGAACGGTGATTCATGAATAAAAGCTGATATAAAATTAAACTCTAGGCACACACAGTCATTTGTAATCTTTAAAAAGAAGACTGTGCTGAGTGGCAGGTTATTTTTGTGTGGGGCTGAGGGCGGGGGGGTGATGGGAAAATGAGGCCAGGAGAGGCACAGCGCTATTGTCACCTGCCTCCAGGACCAGCCGAAGGGCCCCGGCCCAGCCCCCCGGCCCCCGGCCTCTGGCCTGTACACCAGCCCGACACAGCCACCCACAGGTCAGCCATAAATGCCTCCAGATTGTTGTGGCGGGGCCTTCCTCCTTCATGTCCAGCTATTCTTCTTCCAAAACGGTTTCCCCTGGATTCCGAGCTCTTAGTGAGGGTTACGGGTTGGACTGTGTTCCCCTAAGATGTTGAGTCTAACTCCCAGCACCTGGGAATGTGACCTGATTTGGAAATGGGTCTTTGCAGAGGATCGAGTGAGATGAGAGCCTTAGGGTGAGCCATGCTCTAATATGCCTGAGTCCGTATAGAAAGGGGACGTGTGGATGTAGGCACAGGAACGGGAAGAATCCCAATCGGCATGGAGGCTGAGATGGCAGTAATGTCTCCAGGCCAAGGAACGCCAGGGAGGACCCGCAGGCCCAGGGGGAGGAGTCACAGAGCCCGTTC
The DNA here is from genome assembly GCA_004026665.1 of Murina feae. Lineage (NCBI taxonomy): Eukaryota > Metazoa > Chordata > Mammalia > Chiroptera > Vespertilionidae > Murina > Murina feae. The sequence continues at coordinate 19,142 of PVJC01023713.1, read as the reverse complement.
TCCCTCCCAACCTTGAACACCTGGATCTTGACACCCAGCCTCCAGACCTGGGGGAACATGAGTCTGTTATTTAAGGCCCTCGGGCCACTCTGCCTTCTACGGGTGGCAGCCCACAGAGGCTGAGACTGTGATGCGTTCTGGCCCAGAGCCAGACTTGGTCCTTGCTACTCAATCTCTGGTTCCCAGCCTGGCACACTCTCTGTCCGCCTGGTCCCCAGCTTCCACCTTCTCCTCCTGGTTACCCATCCCAGCCAAAGGGCCCCTCCGACCGGTCCCCGTGAGGAGGATGAGGGCACAGGCGCCACACAGGGTGCTGATCACATAGACCAGGACATGGTCCCGTCTAATGGCCAAGTCCCGCAGCCCTTGCTGGAGGCACTGGACTAAGATGCATCCTCTCCTCAAAGACCTGCCTTCTCGCTCTCCCAATCGGCTTCATTCCGAGGGGAGGCCTGCTTGGGTTGCTGTTCATTCTACACGGTCTCTCCAAGTCTCCATTCTTCTCCCCAAGCCCCGCTCCCTCCCTTCTTCCCTTTTTAGTGTTTGTCGATCCGCCTGTTATGTGCCAGGCATACTTCTAAGCATTAGGGCAACTGCGGTAAGACAGGAAAAGTCTGTGCCTTTGTGGAATTTATATTCTCATGGGGGAAAAGACACATGAGGCAAAAAAAGAAGTAACAAATAATACATATATAATTATACATGTACATGCTTTTAGGATCAGGGGTTGGCGCAATGTCCTGTAAAGGCCAGACAGCAAATATTTCAGGTGTGGTAGGACTCTCGCCACTACTCAGTTCCTGCCTTTAGTGCCCAATGAGCCGCGAGTGTGCACATGGGTGTGGCTGTGTGCCAATAAAGCTTTATTTATAAAACAAGCAGCAGGTCAGGTAGGCCAGAGGCCCATCGTTTAGCAGCTGCTTCAGAAAGTGATCAGTTCTATGACGACAGTAAAATGGGGGGTGTTGTCACTGAGAGGAAGACTGGCAGAGGGGGTCAGCCACGGCCCCTGCAGAGCAGACTGCCTGCACGGGGCTATACATGGTCAGAGGAGGGAGGCACGATGCAGAGGATTCCAGGCAAAGGGGCCGGTGAGTGCAAAATCCTACCAGAAGAAGGTGCTTGGCGTGTTCTAGAACGGGACAGAGAGCGTGTGGCTGTGCATATGGAGAGAGGGAGCCAGAGGCAAGGCGAGAGCTTGGGCTTTACCCCGAGTGAAAGGGGCAGCCATTGGAGAACTTTTAACAAAGGAGTGAGATTGTCTGGCTTATGTTTCCCAGCTGCCCCTGCTGCTGTGGAAAGGCAACGACAGCGGAGGAGAGGTGAGCGCAGACACGTGGGAGTGGTCCTCGGGGAGGTCCTGGGGCCCAGCGCTCCCTGCTGGTGTGGAATGGACACCCGGGTGGGCGCTCCCGGGACCCCTGTGGCAGGGAGGGCGCTGGGTGCAGCCACAGAAGCAGGTCTGGGTGACGGGAGGGAAAAGAGCTTTATCAGGAAGGGGAGGGAAAGGGGATTCCATAAATCAGCCGGGAAAGGTCAGGGGTCCCCAGACCAGGGCCCACCTACCAGCGGGGAAAGGGCCTCACAGGAGAGTGAGTTCCAAGCACTAGCTGTCATACCTGAGTCCCTAAGTCCCGTGGAGGCCAGTTGGCTGGGCTGGTGCTCAGCCCCCTCGGTGTGGGAGAGCTGAGCCCGTGATCAAAAGTCTGACCACCATGAGGCAGATGTGCAGTCCTCTAGAAGTCAGGGGGCCCCCGTCCACGGAGAAAATGAACCCTCCCTTTGGGTGGGCTAATCACCACGAGAACCTTCTAGATCCCTTTCCTTGTGCTCAGCCATTTGTAAACTTTTCACATGGAGCTAGTCACCAGGCACACAGAAGTTTCAAATAATAAACACGAGGGAGCTCTCTTGTTCCTGCCACCCTGCCTCTCCCCACGTTAGCCTCTCGCATAACCAGAGGACCCCGCCCACACCAGGAACTGGGCATTGGGACAGTGCAAGAGATTACTCCCATGTCACCGTCTCCCTCTCATGGGTGCGCCCTGAGCATCTGGTTCTGCACACTTTTCTGAAAGGTGTGGCTTTGTGTGACGGCCCCGTAGTCCAGAACCGAACAGGTTCATCGCCGCTCCCTCTCGCAACTCCTCGGCAACCTCAGCCACTGCCCATCGCGAAGCCCTGACAACCACTAATGTGCTTTCCATCTTTACATTTTTATGCTGAATGTTATATAAATAGAATCATGCAGGATGTAGCCCTTTTAGATTCGATTTTTTTTCACTCAGCGCAACCCCCTGGAGATGCATCCGCGCAGCCAGCGTCAACAGTGTGCTGCTTTCGCATGCCGGGGGTGCGGGTGGGCCCCCACCGGTGCTGTGTTAACACGCACTGCGGGAGGAACCCGAGACTCGACCTCAGGGCTTGCCATGACGATGCTTGTATTTTGCCTAGTCTACCATGTTTACTAAGCACCTACTATGTGCCTCTCCGTTCTAAGTACAAGAGATAGAAAGATAAAAAGGCCTCATCTGTCTTCATGTCCAAAGTTGCTGACTCTTCAAATATAGCAGCTGTATCAGCAAAGTTTTAAAATCTTCGTACACTTCAAATAAAGGCAGAATTTTCACATTAGATTAAGAAATGCAGGACCCAGTTCTATGTTGACCACAAAGAAACCCACTTTTAAATATAAAGACACAGGTTAAAGGGCACAGATAGGAAGGAATACTAATCTAACACTAATCAAAAGAATAATGGTCTATTTTAATATCAAACCAAGAACTTCTGAACTGTACATATTATGACATGTAAAGAGGGGCAAACCCTGATAATAAAGGGTTTTATTCATCAAGTAGATATAGCAAGACTCTGAGTTTGTCTGCCAACAACAGCTTCAAAGCACATGAAGCAGAAGCTGATGAGAGGGGAAGTAAAGGTCGCCGTAATGAAATCTGAAGATTTCAACCCCCTCTTGTAGTGACTGATAGAACCAGGAGAGAGAAATCAATGGGGATATAGAAGAACTAAAAAATACGACCGACCAACTTGACCTAGTTGATATTTATAAAGCATTCCTCCAGCAGTAACAATAGAATATGTTACTTTTCAAGTGTATGTGGGGCATTCAGGAAGATAGACCATATTCGGTCTCCAGACCTCCATACATTTTAAAAAGGTTGAAGACATGCAGAGTATGTTCTCTGACGACAGCAAATTAAATCAGAAAGCAATGGAATAAACCTGGAAATTTCCCAAATATTGTGAATATTTGACACATGTATAAGTAACTCATTGGTCAGAGAAGAAATTACAAAAGATACGGAAAATAACTCAATGTGAATGACAATGAGAACGCAGCCTATCCAAACGCACCGCGTATTATTACCACAGTCCGCAGGTAACATGGCAGCGTGACATAGTCATGTTGGGAAGAAGGGATGTCTAAGCATGACCCACAAAAAAGTAAAAAGAAGAGCAAGGTAACCATTGGTATTAGGTCAGAGGGCAGCCACTGTACTGTGCACCTCAAAGTGACACAACAATAACATTGAATGTAAACGGCAATTGAAAACAAATTAATTTTTAAAAAAACCACAGGCAGGATTGACTGGCCAGAGATCATTTCTCTATCTCAGTGTCCCCTTTTTCACAGGCCTTGTCCTTACCCACATAGAGATACTCAGGCATGAAAACAGAATCGCCCCCATACAGCCTCCAGAGCTTAAGTAATTAGACAGATACACCCCTGATGGGGTAGAGACAGGGGACAGTGAAAGAGAGACTCCAGAGGCACAGCAGACTCAGAGCGGCAACATGCCCCAGGGGGTGTCTGGGATCCTCCTGTCTATTATTTTGTCATTTGATAGTTAAGTTTGCAGCCTCAAACTTTTTAACAAGCTTTTCAACTGTTAACATTGGGCTACACTTGCGTTCACGCATATGAATAAGTTCCTTACACCAAGTATCCAAACTTAACACAGATTAAAAAATAAACCTGGCCCAGCAGGTGTTGCTCAGTAGTTGAGTGTCCACCCTTGAATCAGGAGGTCAGGGTTCCATTCCATGTCAGGGCACAGGCCTGGGTTGCAGGCCCCATCCCCTGTGTGAGTCATGCAGGATGCAGCTGATCCATGATTATCTCTCACCATTGATGCTTCTCTCTCTCTCTCTCCCCTCTCCCTTCCTCTCTGAAATCAACAAAAATATTTTATCAAGTAAATAAATAAACAAAAAATAAACATGAAGTTTCTATGATCAAAACCAATATGACACTCAGGGAAAGGAGTCCGCAGAAGCACTGGCCGCACAGACAGATGGGCGTCTGCTCTTCCAGGGTTACAAGCAGCGCTGAGCGCGGATTAGCACGTGGGCTCGAAGCACGCACACGCATGTGACACATGTTATGCAGGTCTCGTTGCGTTCCAGAGGGGCAACCATTCTTTTTAAAAATGAAATGACTGGAAATCCGGAGAAGGACCTCATCCTGACTACTCTGCTCCTCATATTTCTTGTGAGAAATTAAACCTTTATTGCATCTTGATGGGGGGGAGGGCGGAGGGAGGAAAATGCCCTGAAAACAGTAGTTTTGCTGTAGCAAGCAAGGCCCTCCTTATTCTCCATAAAGTTTCACTTCCCAGGTGCTGCCTTGTCATCACGGGATGAACGTGTGACTGTATGGCTATTAAATACCCATGATTCCATGGCTCATGACAGAGAGACCAACCTGCCTTAATGGTGGTGGCGTGAACAGCAGCTCGGGTGGTATATGCCACACGGCGCAAAACAGAGCATCATATTGTCCAATTGGACATTAGAACTGGAACCTCTGCGTGTGTGACTATTAATGAAAATGGTCGCCACAGGACCAAGTGGTGGCAGAGAGCAATCAGCCTGGAAACAACCCTGTGGCCTGAAGAACAGGTGGCACGGTGCCCCTGAGCACAGAAAGCAGTGAGTTGTTACCAGAAGGGGCAACTGGGAAGATTCACACCTTGGGAAGGAGAAGGGGCAGGAGGAGAGGGAGCATCGGCTGAGAAACTTGTGCACATACCTGCTTTGTGGATGGCACCTCAGCACCAGCCATCCCTGCCACTCAGCCCCTCACGTACATTTCCGCAGAAGACATCCTGGCCACCGGCATGTGTGGGGTGTGGAAACATACTGAGCGAATCCTAATCGAAACATACGAGTAATTCTCCTTTGGGAAAATATTTTTAAACTAGTGACCCTGTGCACAGATTCATGCACGCTGAAAGGAAATTAATTAGAAGGTGGGACTGGGCAAGACGGGCTGGACATGCCAACCTCCCGCAGTCCCTCCTGGCCAGCTGCACCTAGGGCGCCTGAGTGAGTGGGGTCCCTCAGCCTGGCCTGCGGGGATCGGGCTGAAACCAGCTCTCTGACATCCCCCAAGGGGCCCAAAGTGCAAGAGGGCATCCTGCAAAGCTGCTGTCATACAGGGTATGGAACGCAAACACAAGTGCATAGTTAACCAGATCTGAGGCTGACAGTGCCCCAGCAACAACATAACCCATGGCCGAAGGTAGAATCGCATGGCCCCATGAGAAATTGGGCTCCCTCCTCTCTGGTTTTGGGGTGCATCACCCGAGAACCACCACTGCCAACTCACCACAGCTCAGCAGCTCCTGGTTGAGCGTCTGCCTCTTGGTGGTCAGTGTGCAACATACCTACCAGCCGGTTGGATGGTCAGACGGCTGGCCTGTCGCTTAGCCTTTTGTATGTATAGATTACAAACCAAGGCAGGAGCGTGGGAGGAGGACGTGCAAGCGGGGGGAGCAGGAAGAGATGTGCATCACTGGAGGAGTAACTTTTCAAACCAGCGACAGCGGCTTTTTTCTTTCCTTTTTGGGGGGTGTGGAGGTGGCCTCAGGGAAGGGACATTTTAGGCTGAATGTCGCGGGGAGAAGTCCTGACTGAGGACCATTGGATCACAACGTGGCCTCTCCAGGGAGGACGGGGAAGCGCGCCTGTGCTGCTGTGGGGCCAAGCCTTCTGGCCACATCGCCCTCCTCTGCCTAGCGGGCTGCGCTGACACGTCAGCAGCAGACCCACACGTTCCTGGGCCCACTGCGGAGAGTGCTCGCACTCCTCTCTTAAAATCCCCACCAGCACAACGAGTCAGAACAAAACAGAGTCACTGTTTCATGCGAGGCGGTGAAGCTCGTCCGGTTTCTGCAGGAGGAAAGCCGGCTCTCTGTACTCGCGATCGCTTTCAAACGAGCGCTGGTGTCCTTCAGAAGAAGGCCCGGCAGCTCCCGGAAAATCGCCTGGGAGAGGGACTGGGCCTCATGAAGAGGGACTGTGCCCCTCTCTGTACAACACGGCTGTGGGGTCCTAACCATCCCTTAGCCTTCAAATAATAATCTGCTAACAATGAACTCAATTAAAGCCCACAGCCAACCAAAGGACGGAGTTCTCATGGAAGCAGAAAAGAAAAACAACAGCAGGTGAAGGAAAAGGAGGCCGCCGAGAATCAATAAAGTAAGAGCGGCGGATCTTGACGTTATTGTCCCGCAAATGCTCCTCAGTGGTTCTTCTGGGTTCAGAGAAATAGCAGATTAGCACAGTCCCATCCAATGTGAGCGCGGAGCGCCTGCAGTAAAAGGGAGACGCTCGTGCCACAGGGCCTGGTGAGGGCCTGGGCGGCGACTGAGATTCTCTGCCCGAATATGTCTGATAGTGTTAGACGTGGCCGTCAGGGCAGCCTTGGGAGGCACCGGGCGAGGAGCGCTCCAGATTGGACAACAGACACTTTGGACATTTTACCGGGCAGCCAGCTCCAACACTTCATGCGTGTAGCCCACTTACCACTGCGGACACATAAGCCTGAGGATGTGTGGCCAGGACGGCATCTCCTTTGCACTTCCTGTCCCCTCTCTGTAGCTCCAGCCACTGGACTATCTGATTAGCTGCGACTGACAAGTAACAAGGATTGTACCTTCTTGAGGAAAAAAGAGGATCAGCTAGCTCTCGCCATTTTAAGTGGGCATGTCCACTTAGGAGACACGTGCGAGCTTGGCCCAACCAGCATAGCTCAGTGGTTGAGCATTGACCTATGAACTATGAGGTCACAGTTTGATTCCAGGTCAGGGCACGTGCCTGGGTTATGGGTTCGATCCCCAGTGGGGCAGGGGGAAGGGGGTTGTGCGGGAGGCAGCCAATAATTCTCATCATTGATGTTTCTATCTCTCTCTCCCTCTCTGAAATCAATAAAAATATATTTTCTAAAAAGACACATGTTAACTTGAATCTTAGTTAATTGCACTTGCACTGTTGACTCCCGTGGGTTCATGCAAATGCAGAGCTGACTCCATATGTGTTGGTGTGCACGAGGCTGGCTGCTACTCTGTGATCATGTTCTACACTCACTGTTGCCATCCCAAGGGCAGACACCTAGGCAGAGACGAGGAAGCTTCACTCTGCTTCTTGCTGAGGGATTCGCACCCTGTGAGAGGGAAAACACTGGCTGGCATGTCAACTGTTCGTGCGCACATTTCTTCAGTCAGTTTGTCATCGTTATTGGGAATTCAGTGGTAACCAAAACCAACAGTCCTTGCTCTTTGCAGTATAAGATGCAGCTCCATGAACTCTTGAGTCCTTGTTCTATTACCAAGTACATATGAGACTATGGCCAAATTAGCCTTCTCTGAAACTCAGTTTTCCCATCAGGAAAAGGGGGCTATTAGCACTTAACTTGGAATGTGGCTTTGAGAACAAGTTACATACACGCATAGGCAATGTCTGAGCGTGTAACAAGCACTCAGTAGATGTGCTGAAACTATGACGCTTCTGCTATTTGTAAGCACTGCACGAGTTAGGTGTCAGGGTTTTCTCTTCAGTTCTGTGCATGCACATCTTTCAGGAGAGAGCTAATTGCTGACGTTCCCAGACCTAATGAAAGGAGGAAAACGAGGAGGGAGCTTGTATGGCAATTGAAGAAGTTAATACCGTCACAGGTTAACTACAAGCACCAATCTTCATTTAGACCGATGCCTCTCAATTGCTGAAACAACTTTAGAAGGAGAAGCCAAAAGAACATACAGTCCCCATGAATGTGTCAAAAATGATGTTTATGGCTGTTGAACTAGTTTTCCATATTCTGTTGAAAAAGCCATTTAGAGATGAGCGCCAATAAAGCAAAAGCCATCCACGGAATAAGAAACCATAAAGAGGCAATTATTTAGGTTCATTGGCGTTGGGCTTCACACACGGCGAGGCTTCCCACATAAAACATCCAAGTATCTGACAGCACTCAGAACGGTGGAGCTGACGGGCACCGGAAGCTATCGAGTTCGGCTTCTGAGATGAAACCAGAGCCAACATGGACTCAGTGAAGGTAACCGAGCCTGGGCCAGGAGTGTCCGATTATGATTTCTTGTGATGCCCTTTCTCTCCAGAATATGCAGAAATATAGTTTGAGTCGTGATGTTCATCAACTACATACCAGACACTGTCCTAGGCCCTGGGAGTAGAGCCGCAAGCAGGTGGATACACCGCTGTCCCAACAGAGTCTGCAGTTTAGCGGGGAGGACAGATCTCACAGTAGAGATGTTGCCTGGTTAATGGGTGGTGAGCCCCCCGAGGGACTATTGTCAAATTGACGCCTAAAGTAAGAGGTAAACAAAGGGGTGAGGCAGTGGGTGGGTGAAGTGAGCAGGAGAGAGGGGCTGCAGAGCTGAAAGACGGAGAGCTGGGTATGCAGCGAGGGGAGCAGGAGGCCCCAGTGAAGGTGGAGAGAGGTGCTTCTGAAGAGAGGAGTAGGAAGGGCTTGGCAAGGCAGTTAGGGCTGGGAGTGACCCCCGCTCCTGCCCCCGCCCCCCGAGAGGACTGGGAAGCCTCTGGAAGCATTAGGAGGGACGCAGAACTGAGTCTGTGTGTTGGGTATTGTCAGGCTGGCTGCACTGCGGAGACACAGTTGAAGGACACAACAGCAGAGGTAAGAGGCCCATGGCGTGAGGTGAAGGGAGGTGCATACACCCAAGAGGTACTTACAAGGTGAAGGGGGTTTGTTGATTGACTAGGTGTGGGAGAGAAAGGACATGGGTGCAGTCTGGACTTATTCTCAGGTTCAGCACATGGAAACGTGAGAGGAAGGGAAGGCTGTGGAGGCCCATCCACAGCCATGAGGTGCGTGGTGAACTTCCGCTGCTAGGAGATCCAGGGTGAGCTTGTACCCCAACTGTGGGAGCTCCACACAGAGCCCGTCACACAACACCGTCCTCATGAGGGAAAGAGAATAACGTGGGACTGGAGGCAGTGTCCCAGCCTTGGGAGGAAGTGCAAGTTTCCTAGAAAGATGCTGGCCTGGGAAGCGGCTCTTGCGCAGATGGAGCTGGGAGCGTGGGAGTGGCTCCCCACACGAGCTCCTGTGTCAGGAACACTCCGGCGAGTGACACCCATGGGAGGTGGAGAAGGACGTGCCTGCAGCGGGGCCGGAGCACAGCAGCCGCCAGGTCCAGAGCACAAGAGGTGGCTCCCTCTCCCTGGAGGGGAAGCTGAAGGTGAATGGAAGCTTCAAAGTGGCCTCTGGCCTTACCAGCATGTAACGCTGCCTGATGCAGGTGCCTGTGCCTTCTCCCCGCCCCCCTGCCCCCCCCAACTCCCTCACCCCTCCACCAGCCCCGTCTCAGTCCCTCTGGCTGGGGAGAGAGGCGCAGCCTCTGGGACCAGTGCTGCAGGCTGGGTTGTACTTCGCATCACCCCGTCACTTTAGAGGAGAAAGCCTACCATTTCCAAACCTCGGCCCCTCCACTCTACCAAACCTTTGGAAGCCAAGCCTTCATGTCCTGACCCAGGACCAGCAAGTCCATTCCCTCCTGATCTGCGTCTCAGGTGGGCTCTCCTAGCGGCCGCCCTGGGACGGCAGGCTCAGCAGGCAGGTCTGGAGAGGTTCAGGCCCTGGGGGAGCCAGGGATCGAGGGAGAGATGGCAGGGGCCAGGAAAGGAGTTATCAAGTCAGTGCCAACTTGACATAACTGGAAACTGGACAGCGTTAGCCCAGTAAGAGGCGAGGACGGGGCATCTGTACAGCAACCCCACCAGTCCTGGGCTGAGGCTGCAGGTGGGGGTGTGGGTAAGTGGGGCTATTCATGCTCAGGTGGGTAATGAAGGGCTAAGAGGACGCCCTCAAGCAAAGATGTGCCTCCTCAGTAGCGGAAGGTCCAGGGCTGGGCCCTGAAGGGGTGACCACAAGAAACCTGGGTGCAGGGCTGTGAGAGTTTCCTGACGTTGGCCACAGGGCGCGCTGCCCAAGCTGGGGTGGGAAAAGGTGTCAGGAGAGATGAAATGCTCACTGTCCACAGGTACATCCACACACATCCACGGGGGGACACGTGCCCTCATGGCTCCAGGCTCCTGAGAAGCAGAGAAAAGCAGCCAGAAAGCCATACTCAACATGTCATGGAGTACGGAGAGAGACTCAACAAGGGAAGTGAATGGCCCAGGACAGAACCATGGTTGGCTACTCTTTGCTCTATTCTTTCAAAGACGGCCAAGGACTAGCACATCCTACTTCACAAGGACGGGCTCTCAGACTTGCCTGGTCTCCTCCATGTCCTCCACACGACCAGAGTGCTGCCAACCACTTGAGCCGAGTGTGTGTGTGTGTGTGTGTGTGTGTACCTCCTGTAGCTTCATTTCATTTAGTTTCTACTAAACTGAAATCCTTGAAGATAAACCTCAGCTCTCGAGCTCTTACTTAACTCATGCTGCTGCCCAGAGAAGCGATCTGCTTATTATCGGGGCAGACGCTGCACAATACGGACAAGCGGGTGAATCACACACCATTAAGGCCTCTCACGCGGATTCCTCTCCCAGAAGTCCGCGCGGAGGCAGCAGCAGCCCTGTCGGGAGCTCCCGAGATTTCTGGGAGGAATACACATGAACTGTACATTCTGCCCAGTTGTCTGTAAGTATAAAGAATGGTCCTCAGGCCCACAGAGTCGCTTACCGGAGAGGCGGCGCCACAGGCAGGCCCCGCAGGGTCGCAGGAGAAAGGGCCGGGTCACCTGCTCAGGTCACTTGACACGTCTCAGCGGCCACCTGGACCCTCCACCTACCTAACGCAGCACCGGTAAGAGGGTGTGACCCAAATGTGGTGAGAACTCGACGGGGAAGGACAAACACGTCCCAGTGTCTAAACTTTAGCATTAAGTCTCTCAACTAGAGGCTCAGATGTATAGGGACCAATGACCCAAATCAGTATGAAAAGCAGCTTTTCCGTTTTTCAAGGGAAAACTAGGGTAAGGCACACTGAGGAGGGGATATTCAGACTATTTTAAGGTTTAGAAGTCATGAAAAGCAACCCCCGAGACCTGGCGCCCAGAATACGGTGTCCTGAGGGTTCCATCTGGAAGGCAGCACATCACCATAACAGCCAGCTCGTGAACAGAGAGAGCAGTGCCCACCCGCCTGGGCATCCCCTCCGGCCTCACGGCTCTCTCCTCACGGAGGCCTGTATGCGTGGCTATCTGTGCGGCCTCTGCGGGCAGAAGTAGAAACCCCACACTCCCCCCAGAATGGAGACATGCCTGGGACTGGAGACAGACAGACTTGGGACTGGAAAACGCCTAGCTGACTTGTCAGCGTGACTCAGTCGTCCAAATATCTGCTTTTTGCATGTCCTTGGTTCAATTTAAGAACTTTTTAGGAGTGCCTTAGCGATGTGGACTTTCAGCGATAATTTTAAACACATTCCAGTGAGGCCAGAATGGTGGTACAGCATGGAGCTTAGGCCACAAGCCCTTGAGTCAGATGCATCTCAGGGCCAATCCAGGTTCTTTTGCTCACGAGCAGCCTGAGCCTGACTGCTTCCCTCCCTAAGTCATTATTTTCTCACCTAAAAATGCCAACAGCAGCATCTTCCTAACAGAGGTGTTAGGAGGAGTAGAGGAGGTGGGAGATGTGGATTTGTGACTCACTTTGATCAAGAAAGGCCTGTGATTTCTTGAGGAAAATCTTTAAGATCCATTAGAGAATCTGCCCCTCACTCTTTTCCGTTTGCTGTGACAATCAGCAATGTTCCTCTTACTGGTTATTTCTTCCTCTTTGGTCACAGAGAGAAGGTAAAGTGGGGTATAGCCCGTATGGCAGGAGTAAATAACAGGCATATGGCAGGAGTAGAACGAACCTGTGTGTTTTCTGCCACAGAGATTTGGGGGGTTGGTTGTTCCCATAGCACAACTGCCCCATCCTGGCTGAAGGTGACTTTGCTGTGAAGGAAATACCCAACTTGATGCCATGCTCTGGTTCCCACCTCCCCATTATCAATGGAATTACTATTCCCAAAGGCAATCATTGCATCAGATACGGGGGATTCTCCTGCTTTTCAGTTGTGAAGTGCCTGTCATGTAACCACGGGAAGAATGGAAGGGTGGGAATCTGCCCTTCCTGTCCCAGTCTCTACAGCAACGTGGTTCTTCATTTCAGAAACGCAGCCACTGTTTCTCTTTGTTGTTCAGTTGGGTGCCAGTCCAGGCATTTCTACACAGAACAGATGGTGGATGATTTCTCTAGGACGCACCTGGTGTTGCCCTGTAGGATACCCATTGCTAAGATGATGAAACTAATTCACTCCAGTTAAAGGACATAAACAGTCAACTCGACCATATTTGTAACACTCTTGTGTATTCATTGGAAGGCAATCATTTCTTGTCATAAGAACGCTGAACCAGGTCTGAATTTACAATAGGAAAGCATCACATTTGACGAAGCACCAGTGTTAGGATCGCTGTGAAATGCCTGCTACCCCGTTGGCAGGAACTCCCGTCGCTTCACCTGGACATCATATCCCATCCCTGAATGCACCAGGCATGTGAGGAAAGGCAAATCAAAAGTGCTGCTAACCCGAATCCAGAACGAGCAGCGCCCTGCCCCATCGCTCCGCGGTCTGTTCTTACACCAACTCCAATTGGCCTGATTACTGCAGCATTAAGTCCTGAAGCAGATATTGCAGATCTCAAAAATTTCCTCTTTTTCAAAATAGTTATGGCTATTTGGGTTTCTTTGCACTTTCATCGAGTTTTTAAATCCCCCTTTCAGGGTTTTGATTGAGATGATGTTGACTCTCCAGATCAACTTGGGGAGAACTGATATATTGATAATATCGAGTCTTCCAATCTAAAAACATGGTGTCTCTATTTTTAATGATGTCTTTAGTATCTCTTAGCTATGTTGTGTAGTTTTCAGTGCAGAGATATTGCACATTTTTTGACAGATTTATTCCTAGGTATTTAATGTTTTGCTGCCATAATAAGTCTTTTGATTTTATTTTCCATTTGTTTTTGCTGGTGTATAGAAATACAATTGGTTTTTATATGTTAACCTTGTATTCTGCAACCACACTAAATCTAATTGCTAGTGCGACTGTTTGCATTTCGTTTTGTTTGTAATTCCCGGGAGGTTTTGTGTGCATTTTCCTTTCAATATATATGTCTTTTCCTTACTTTCCTTGTCTTCTTTCACTGACTAGGACTTTCAGTCCAATGTTTAATAGAAGTGGCATATCAAAACATTTTTTAAAATTAAGTATTTTTTAGAGGAATTTAACCTCCACAGAAAAATGGAAGGAAAGTACAGATTCCCCCATATACCTCCTCCCCCTACACATGCACAGCTTCTCCTGTTATCCGTTCTCCCCTTCTTACTGCCCCCCCGCCCGAGTGGTACATTGGTATGATAACATAATCACCCAAAGCCCACAGTTCACACACAGTTCACTCTTCATGTGCTTTCTAGGTGATTGGATAGATGCATAATGACCTGTATCCATCATTATGGTGTTCGTCAGAGTATTTCCATGGCCCTGAACGCCTGTTTTTCCTACTCATTCCTCTCCAAACTCCTGAGCCCTAGCAGCCACCCGTCTTACTGTCTTGTAGCTTTGTCTTTTCCAAGACGTCATATAGTTAGAATCATACAGTCTGCGGCCTTCTGGGGTTGACTTCTTTCACTTAGTGATATGCATGCAAGTTCCGGTCATACCTTCTCGTGAGCTATCCTGACCGCTCGTTTCTGTTGAGCATCGAAGAATATCCCATTGTCTGGAGGTACCGCATCCGTTTACCCATTTGCCTACTGAAGGATATCTTATTCCTTCCAAGTTTTGGAAATTATGAATAAACCTGATGTACACAGCTGTGTGCAGGTGTTCTTCAACTCCTTTGGGCTGGGTCGCGCGGGAGGAGTGTGTTGTGTCGTCAAAAGCCGATGAATTGGCCTCCAAAGCCCTGCGCCATTTTCCATGCCCCTGGGGCTGCGGGAGACGCCCGCTGCTCCGCCTCGTCACCGGGACTGGGTGTGCTTGCTGTGCCAGACAGCGGCCATGCCACTCGGTGTGCAGCGGGATCTCCCTGCTGTGTGACCTCAATTTCCCTGATGGCACGGGACGAGGAGCCCTGTCCATACACTTATTTGCTCCGTATGACTTCCTGGGTGAGGCACCTGTGAAGTCATTTGAAGAGGCTGCCACGAATCAAACCTGGGTCATTTGAGCGCCACAGTAACGCTTCTCTCTGCCGGGGGCCTCCCCCCAGCTCCCTCCCGAGGGGCACACACACGCCTCTGCCCCTGGAGTTCCTTGCAAGTGGACCACGTGTGCGGAGCACAAGGATTGTTGTTATTCCCTGAATATCGTCACTGTCTGTCTCTTACCAGAAAAATTAAACTCTGGTGAGAGAAAGCAGGACCGCTGGCTTCTGGGGGGAAACTGATGGGAAGGGCCTGCAGGGCGTCCGGAGGTGATGAAAAAGGGGTGCGCCTTGGAGGGACGCCCATCCATGTTGTCGCAAATGGTAAGCATTCCTGTTCCTATGGCGGCGGCGTTCCTTTGAATGGACCCTAAAAAACCTGGGTTTCCTGATTGGTGTTTTCAATCCTCACCCAAGGATATGTTTCCATTTATTTGCGAGAAAGAGGAAGGGAGTGAGGAAGAAGGAGAAACGTTGATGTGAGAGGGGAATAGCAAACCCGCAACCTTTTGGGATAAGTGACAATGCTCCAACCCACTCAGCCAGCCAGCCTGCCCGAGCTGGAAGTTCTTTCTAAAGGGGCGACAGTTAACTCCGTCCCCCTGATAAACGTTCCTAGAATCAACCCTTTGAACGTATTCATGGTTAGTGCCTGCAGGTACATTCCTCAAAGTAGAATTTTGGGGCCAAAGCATATACACACTTTTAGGGATTTGGTTACATTTTGCCAAATTGGCGTCCAGGAAAGTACTTTCCCATCTAAACGCCAAGCAGCGTGTTCGGAAACAGACGTCAGCTCTTACCTGTTGTGGCTTTGTCCGTTTTCCCCACAAACACAAACGGAGGCGATGTCCTCAAAAACCTGCACTGGGAAACAGAGGGTTTGAGGATGACTGATGCTGCTCTGTGGTTTGGGAAGGATGTGTATTTACTAAGTGGCTGACATGTGTGTCAGGGATGGAGCTCAGGCATGAGCCGAGGTGAGTAGGCAGGACAGCCTGTGCCCCTCCCAGCCCTTCACGCTATCTGCGGGTCGGAGCCCCATTCGGCTCCCCGGGCAGGAGCATGAGCCCAGCTCCTCAGGGAGTCCCACTACAGCAGCGGTGCTCAACCTGTGGATCGCAACCCCTTTGGGGGGTGAACGACCCTTTCCCAGGGGTCGCCTAAGACCATCCTGCATAGCAGATATTTACATTATGATTCATAACAGCAGCAACATGACAGTGACGAAGTAGCAACGAGATTAATTTTATGGTTGGGGGTCACCACAACACGAGGAACAAAAAGGGCCACGGCATCAAGAAGGTTGAGAACCACTGCAAAGTCTCCCTCGGAGACACGGCGAGCCATGGTGCCGGTGCCACCTGCGTGGCCTCAGTTTGCCTCCAGCAGCAGCACCAACCCCTTGGCCCGGCTCAGGGACCCACCATGTGGGCGCCATGCGGGGCCAGGCGTCCCCTTGAAAAGACACAGCAGCCGCCACCTCTCTCTGAGGCCACGCTCTCTGTCCCTCTCCTTCCAGGCCTCTCCTTGCTCCCCACACCCACCGAGGCCTCTAAGGGCTGACGTGTTGGACTCCATTGCAAAGGACAACAGGGAGAGGATTTCTGTTCCACCCAACCCGCCACCGGCTCCAGTGAGCTGGCAGATGTCCCCACGCTGAGGGGCAGCCCTGAGTCCCCGCGCGCCCCCTGGTGGTGCCAACGAACACAATCCTCACAGGAGCCTTTTCCTGGCAGCACTGAGACCCCATAAGGGTGAGGACCCACCTGAAGAGGACCCACATGATCCCACCAACCTGCACCCCTACTGGGGGCTACCACTCCCAGGAAGGCTTTGCCCACACAGTCCTCAGCCATCTCTGCCCGCGACGCCCGGGAGAACTCTGACTCGTGGGACGGAGCAGCTCGGACCTGGCACCCCCTCTCGCCTGACCCTGTGCAGGGCTGTGGAGCTGATGCCGCAGGAGGCTGGGCTGAGTGTGACCTCCGCTGTCCCCTCCACAGTCTCTGGTGCGAGTGCTAATGACAGGAAATTGTCAGCAGCGGGAATGGGAGGGAGAAGGCAGGAAGAAGCCGGGGTTGGTGCAAGCGGCAGTAATTAGCTCTCAGACAATCACAATCTGAAATAACTCGAAATGGAGGGAAGGGATTAGCTGAAGAACAAATATGCACCACCCTGGACACAGGCGACAGCGGGGTGATGGCCAGAGGGAAGGGGCGAGGAGGGTGGAGAAGGGTGGGGCGGGGGAGGGGGGGAGGCAGGATATCTGTAATAAATTTTAAATTTAAAAAAAAAGAGGTGGCTCTCTTGAGGGTTGTTTTTTGAACAGGAAGTAAAGCGAGAACAGCAACCATGGCTCGAAACAGAGAGCTGCGAGTGACAGTGGCCATGGGGGGTGGCACAGGGCTCCCCTCCCCCCCTCATGGCCCCCATGCACCTGAGCAGCAGCAGCCCGGCCAGCGCAGTGAGATCAGGACTGAGAGGGCATCTCTGAAGCCGGACGCATGTCACCTGGTCCCCTGGCTGGGCGGGAGGAGCTGGTACGGAGCGACCTTTCGCGTGTCGGCAGCCTCCATCGCGGGGAACCCTTGGAATAGGGGCTCTTGGCCGGTTCCCACCCGTCTCACGTGTGGGCAGGAACCCGGCCCAGCTCGGAGGAGGGGCTGTGCGGTCCCCTGGGCCACCTTGCAAAGGACACGCCAGTGCCCCTCAGATCAAAGCAACACTCACACCGCGACCTTGCAACCCGCCACCTCCTGAAACGAGCTTCCCTTCTGTGCACAGCGCGGCCGGTGCATGGCCGGGAGCCGGTGGACCTGTCCCCCTCTCCCCCAACCCTCCTCTCTTTGGTTTGAAAACCTTCCTGAAGAGAAAAGAGCTGAGAGAAAAGCCTGCTCTGCTCCTTTCCTTGGAGGCGAGGAGAAGGGTGAAGGTCTTTGGAAAGCAGGCCAGACGGGGTTGGATGCAGTTAAGCAGGTGGCCGGCCCGCCTGCCGCCCGCAGGCTCCAGATTTCTCCCTTAAGCCCCAGGCGCTCACTTCCTCGCCCGTGAACAGAGAGGAACAGACAGAGGCCCGGAGAGCCGCCACTTCCCGGCGATGGCGATGGCCAGGGCCTCTCAGAGGAGCTACGGTGGGCAGAGTGCTCTCAACGACTATGTATTGACCTTGAAAACCATTTTAAAAATCTATACTTACCAGCAACAATGCCGACGCCTTGATCTTTTTTTTCTAAATCAAGTGACCTGATCTATCACAGTAGCGGTTCTCAACCTTCTGGCCCTTTAAATACAGCTCCTCATGTGATGACCCAACCATAACATTATTTTCGCTGCTACTTCATCACTGTCATGTGGCTGCTATTATGAATCATCCTGTAAATATCTGATATGCAGGATGGTCTTAGGCGATCCCTGGGAAAGGGTCGTTCAACTGCCAAAGGGGTCGCGACCCACAGGTTGAGAATCACTGCTCAACAAAAAAGGCACAGGACTCTGCATGCCCTCCCCGTGTCCACAAGGTCGGGCTCAAAGGGTGCGGAGAACAGGAGCCTGGCCCCGGAGTCCCTAGCCCAGGTGGGGGTTCATTTCCCGAAAGGCCCCCGGGTGCCTGGGCCTCACTGAATAGAGGGAGGAATGGAGGCGTCTGCCGTGGCCCGTCTGAGTAGGTCACACTGTGAACAGATGTTTTAAAAGCTACTGAATACCCATTGTGTTCAAACCACTGGACTAACCAGCTCGTGGAAGGCCTGGCCAGGGTGTGGACGGATTCTTTGTCCTCTTCAAGGCGGGTTTTCGGGCGTTATTTCTTTGTGCTGCATGATACACGTGGCTAAAATGAGGGTCATTTTTTCAAAAAAGATGGCAAAAGGGTATGGGCTAGATCTGGGCCTGAGCATCCATCCAACCACCTCATCAGCTCCCTGGCCCATCACATCTATAACTCGAGACTACAGTTCCCAAAGCTTCCTTCACAGTGCTGTTGGGGTCATCAAAATCGGTCACAGAAGTTGCTGTTAGTCACTGCTCCCCACTTTTCCCTCCACCACGGAAGTCTGCCCTGTAGTTCTGCGAAAATGGTTCGGAGGCCCCGTGAGGGGGGTCCCCATGCGTTCCTTGGCCTCGTGGGTTCTCCGTGACACCCACCTTCTCCTGTTCTTCTGCTGCCACCAGCATCTAGGGCAAGTTGCCAGGCTGCCAACCCTGCTGAAGGCCTCACATGGCTCCCACACCAGGACGGCACCACCGTTTGATGCGAGGGGAGGGTTCTGAGGTGGGTCAAGGTCAAAGTCTCAGCTCTTGTCAGAACTTGGCGCAGCCAATGCTACCAGCTGCTTGCTTTAGACTCACTTACACTTATCTTTCCTCCTTTTGTTGGCTGAGCAGGAAGGTGATTGAGGAATGAGAGCCAGGAATAGGGTTAGGGATAGGGTTAGGGATAGGGTAGGAGTAGGGTTAGAGTTAGGGATAGAGTAGGGTTAGGGATAGGGTAGGGTTAGGGTTAGGGATAGTGTAGGGTTAGGGTTAGAGATAGGGTTAGAAATAGGGTTAGGGTTAGGGTTAGGGATAGGGTAGGGTTAGGGTTAGGGATAGGGTAGGATTAGGACTAGGGATAGGGTTAGGGATAGGGATAGGGATAGGGTTAGGGTTAGG
>PVJC01023712.1:0-26161 GCA_004026665.1 Murina feae | reverse complement strand
CCCAGGCCCTTTGCAGGGCACTGGGGAGCGGGAAAGCAAGGCTGCAGGGGCCGGGGTCCTGCTTGACAGCTCCCCAGACCCCTTGGCGGCACCGGGAAGTGGGAAAGGAAGGCAGCAGGGGACGGGTGAGTGGGAAAGAGTTGGCGGCCTGCTTGGCAGCTTCCCAGGTCCCTTCCGGGGATCAGGGAGCAGGAAAAGGTTGGCCTGACCACAAGGCGAGGTTTTCCCTGCTTTCTGGTGGCTGGAGGAAGATGGGCAGTAGGCAAGCTTGGGAGGCAGGCCGCACTTGGTGCTTGTTGGACTTATAAGTCTATTTCTTTCACCAAGTAGGGAAAGTTTTCTGTCATTTCTTCAAATAAGTTTTCAATACCTTTCTCTCTTATCCTTCTGGCACCTCCATAATGCAAATGTTGATATGCTTGAAGTTGTCCCAGAGGTTCCTTACACTATCTTCATAGTTTTAGATTCTTTTTCTGATTTGATGTTTTTTGCTTCCTCATATTTCAAATCATTTACTTGATTCTCAGCATCCTTTCTCTACTGTTGAATCCCTGTAAATTATTCTTTATTACATTTAGTGTATGCTTAATTTCTGCCTTGTCCTTTTCCATATTTTTGACATTCTTACTAAGATCCTTGAAGTCTCACTAAGTCCCTCAAATCTCTCATGAAGATCCTTGAGTAACCTTACAACCATGATTTTGAACTCTGTATCTAGTAGTTTGCTTTCTTCCATTTCTTTCATTTGTGACATGTTTCTTTGTCTGCATTTTGGCTGCATACCAATGTTAGTTTCTATGTGTTGGGGAGAGTTTCTATGTCTCCTAGAGTTGATAGAGTGGCCTTGTGTAGTAGGTGTCCTATAGGGCCCAGTCGCTCAGCCTCCCCAGTCACCTGAGTGGGACACTCTAGGACACCCATTTTTGGGCTGTATAGTTTTTTGTAATTTAGAATTGATTGCTTTTGGTGTCAGTGGGAGGAATGATCTCAAAGCCAATTGGCTATGATGACTAGCTGTGACTACAGTGGGAGAGCTGTTGTGCAGGAGACATCCCTATGGACCAGGACTTGCTTCAGTGGAGGTTTGATGTTCATTGAGTATGCCCCTTGAGCGTGTTGCTTATGGATGTGTAGAGTTGTAATCTGGTATGATCTGACACTGACCAATGGGTACACTGGCTCTTGGGTCTCCATGGAGGTACAAAGTCAGCCACTGCTGGGGGGCTACCTGACCGGAACTACATAGGCATCTGCAGATTCCTCCTATTTGTATGGGGTTTGGAGGTTCCCAGGCAAGGTCCAGCTTTGAAGCAAGGCAGGTTGGAGTTCGTGTTGGGTCTTGAGCCAATGGCTGTTTGTTTGAGAGATTTTAGGAAAGTCTGAAGCCTGAGCCAGACAGGCCTTTAATATGGAAAAGCTGTTGCAAAAAGCTTGGGTGGGGCTGAAAATTAGATGGGATGAGTCTCAGAGAATCACTAGGGCAGAGAAAACTGTGTGATGCAGGTATATGGGGACTCATATAGTTGTCAGCCAACCCTGAGACAGGGGAGGTACCAGCATAGGAACAATAACCCCTGTGAGCACCTCTGCCTGGTAGAAAGTCAATACCAAGTTCTTGTCCAAATTCGAGACAATCCATTTCCTCCCTGTATGTGTCTGGGTCCCCCAGAGCTGCCTGGTGCTAGAAGTATGAGTAAGTTCATGTCCAGTCCTTTAAGAAGGACATCTGCGTCTCCAGCAACCTCTATGTCACTCAGCCATAATACCAGCTGGTATTTACAGCCCAAATTTACAGGGAATTCTCTTCCCAGCTATGGGACACTGGGTGGGGGTCTGGGGTGGGGTTGGACCCCTTGCTTTTCACAGTGGCCTACACAGGGATGATCTCCCTCTGGATTAAAAAAAAAATGGCCAAGGTGGATATCTCCACCCCTCCTATCAGTCTCAATATGCTCTCTTTTTTTAACTTTGCAGTTGTAGGACTTCCATTCAGCTGGCTTTCATGGAAGTTCTGACTGATGGTTGTTCTTTATTTTAGTTGTAATTTTAATGTGGTTGTGGAAGGCAGCAAGTACCGAGTTGACCTACACTGCCATCTTGGTTTCTCCTTATTACAACATTTTAAGAAAAAGGTTTCCTTCTTTTCACAAGGCTAAGTATTATAATACAAACAGCAAGAAACAAACAAAACAAAGCCAAAAAAAATGATAGAAGCATTTGGTAAATAGCTAAATACATACCTGTGAAGCCACAACCAGCATAGCTAGGGTTCAAGATCTGAAGAAGGGGTCAATGTACAAATGAAAACACTAAACAAAACATATAAATTTAGAAGTAATGGGGATCCAGGTGGAAACTTCCCTCTGGAGGAGAAGCTCTCTGAAGCCCTGGACCTGTTAGATTTTATTCAATTTTAGATACACATCTTTGCCCTAACTTAAGCATGGTAGCAGACAGACTGTCTCAAAGGTCAGTAAAAAGATCAGTAAGTATTTACTTTGAGCTCTAACTGGTTTGGCTCAGTGGCTAGAGCATCAGGCTGTGGACTAAAAGGTCACAGGTTCGATTCCAGTCAAGGGCATGTACCTTGGTTGCGGGCACATCCCAAGTAGGAGGTGTGCAGGAGGCAGCTGATCGATGTTTCTGTCTCATCTATGTTTCTAGCTCTCTGTCCCTCTCCCTTCCTCTGTAAAAAATCAATAAAATATATTTTAAAAAAAGATTTACTTTGAGACTATTTGGCCAGGAAATTGCTTCTAGACATCAGTATCTCAACAAAACAATTGGTGCATTCATTAGCCCTGCTAATAATCCAAGGTCCATCAGCCTTCCGAGTTTCTTGTTGCGCTTTCATGATAATGTTGACAAAGGAATGCTTCAGCACATACCTTTACCAAACAATCCATTTTTATATTTTGTTCACTACTATTCTAAATGGAATTGAGAAAGCCACACCCTGAGCTCATTCATACTCAATTTAACAATCCACTTAAAGAAAATTGGGGTCACAGTATTCTAACTGAAATGGTAAAGAAGTATAAATTGTTCAGGACCTGTTATAAAACAACCTAGAGATCCTGGAAATATAGTTGTTCTAAAACGTTTTCATGTCATTTGTGATTCAAGAGATTTATTTTTCCTGGCCTTTCAATAGAATACAGTGCACTTTCGTCTTTTCTGCATGAACTGTCAAGCAGTTTCACAGATCAGGACAGCTATCTCCTGTTAGGAGTATTGAATGTCACTGTCAGTTTATCCTATGAAAAATGAAGTATATGTTGGTGGGACTATCATGCCGTATGTATAAACAGTTTAGCATTCACTTTGACTTTTTTTTCAGCCATGTTCTTCCAGTGAATATTATAGGCCAGCACCACTGTAATCCATTCTTTCTTGATGACAATACAGAATTTACATAATGCACTCAAGGAAATGCATTGATCTACAGCTATGTCCTCTTCCTGGAATAAAACTCCAAGGATGAACAGCTGTATAAACATTTTTCCCTAACTTGAGTTACCAGTAAATGAATCAGACTTGGAAATGGTTCACCTGTGCTGTCAGTAAAAGTGAACATAATCATTTGCCTTTCTCAGTTCTCATTTTTTAACAGGGTAGCATTACACAGTTGATGAATATTCCAGATACAAAAGTACCATTGCATTGGTGTTGGATCCATTATATCTAAGTACTTTAACTTGTTCACAGGTACAAATGATTTAAAGATGTTAAGTAATTTGCCTATGATCATAAAGTTATTAAATAGAATGGTTTATATTTAAATTCTGATTTGTCATACTCTATCCAAGTCCTTTTCTCATTATAACACACTGCATTTTAATAGTGAGGTTTCTTTAATATTTGTATAAAATCTTCATATATTAATGCAACCTTTTTTCTGGTTGCCATTCTCTTCTTATTAACTAGTGAATTGACTAGTCTAACAAGTCTTCAGTGATCTGCATCCCATCTCATGCTCATCTATCCATTTGTCACTCAATTCCAGTGCTTTAATAATTCCAAATAAAAGTTAAAGGTCACTTAATGATTCACTCAGCTCCATGCATTTGCTTACACACTATTTTGTAATGTTCACTTTAAAACATCCTTCAACTCACAGTTCAAGAGTTGATTCATGTGTATCCTTTCCTCTGTGACCTCACAATACCCTTTTACAGCAGCTAAAATAAGTTGAGTGTCCAGTCTCCTATTAAGCCCATCAAAACCATTCAAAACCAAAGCAAAAAACCATTTCTCTTTTAGTGTTTTTGATCTCTAACATTTCTTTTTACTTCTTTCTATTTATTTTTTTTACATTGCCCATCTGTTTGTGCATACTATCTGCTTTATTTGCTAGACTTCTCAGCATATTAATTATAGTTGTTTTAAATTACTGGTCTGATAATTTAAAAATCATCATATGAGTCTGCTTCTGATGTTTTCACTGTTGCTTCAAACTGTGTTTTTTTGTTTTTTGTTTTTGTTTTTGTTTTTTTGTTTTTTTTTGCATTTTAGCATGCCTGGTAATTTTTTTTCTTTTTATTGAATTTATTGTGGTGATGTTGGTTAATAAAATTAGCTAAAGAACATATATGCATAACTCATAGACCCAGACAGAAGTGAGGTGTTGGCCAGAGGGAAAGGAACTCAAGAGTGGGATGGGGGAGGTGGGCAAAGGTAGGAAGAACGGAGACATTTGTACTAATGTTAACAATAAAAATAATGTTAAAATTGTGTTTAAAATTATGCGTTTCAGGTGCACAATTCTATAATACATCATCTGTATATTATATTGTGTGTTCACCCTTCCAAGTCAAGTCTTCTTCCATCATAATTTATTACCTCTACACCTTCTTCTACCTTCCTGGACCACACTTTTGCACTGGTAATTAGCCTACTGTTGTCTATGTACATGAGATCTTATTTATGGTTTTCGTTATTTGCTGTAATTTTTTAATTTTTTATTAAAATATTACAGAGTAGTATATATGTCTCTTTTTCCCCCTTTGACCTTCCCCTGGCCTCCCCTACTCCCCCACAGTGTCTTGTGTCCATTGGTTATGCTCATATGCATGCATAAAAGTCCTTTGGTTGATATCTTACTGTCCCCCACCCCAACCCTTCCCGGCCTCCCTGCTGTAGTTTCATCCTGCTCCATCCTGCTCTGCTTTTGTATCTATTTTTGTTCATCAGTTTATAAACTTTATCATGGTCTTTATTATCCACAAATGAGTAAGATCATGTGGCATTTATTTTTCATTGACTGGCTTATTTCACTTAGCATAATGTTCTCTAGTTCCATCCATGCTGTTGCAAATGGTAAAAATTCCTTCTTTTTTATACCAGCATAGTATTCCATTGTGTAGATGTATCACAGTTCTCTAATCAATTCATCTGTTGAGGGGCACTTAGGCTGATTCCAAATCTTAACTACTGTAAATTGTGCTGCTATGAACATAGGGATGCATATATCCTTTCTGATTGGTGTTTCTGGTTTCTTGGGATATATTCCCAGAAGTAGGATCACTGGGTCAAATGGGAGATCCATTTTTAATTTTTTGAGGAAACTCCATACTGTCTTCCATAGTGGCTGCATCTGTCTGCATTCCCACCAGCAGTGCAGAAGTGTTCCTTTTTCTCAGCATCCTCTCCAGCATTTGTTTGTTGATTTGTTGATGACAGCCATTCTTACAGGTGTGAGATAAAACCTCATTGTTGTTTTGATTTACATCTCTCAGATGATTAGTGACTTTGAACATGTTTTCATAGGTCTCTTGGCTTTTCTGAATGTCCTCTTTTGAAAAGTGTTTATTTAGGTCCTTTGCCCATTCTTTAGAATGGGTTATTTGTCTTCCTTGTGTTAAGTTGTATGAGTTCCCTATAAGTGTTGGAGATTAAGCCTTTATCTGTGATAACATTGGCAAATATGTACTCCCATGTAGTGGGTTTTCTTGTTGTTTTGTTGATGGTTTCTTTTGTTGTGCAGAAGCTTTTTATTTTGAGGTAGTCCCATTTGTTTATTTTCTCTTTAGTTTTCAATGCCTTAGGAGCTGTATCAGTGAAGAAATTGGTTCAGCATATGTCTGAGATTATGTTGCCTTTAAATTCCTCTAGTATTTTTATGCTTTCTCGTCTTACATTTAAGTCCTTTATACATTTGAGTTTATTTTCGTGTATGGTATAAGTTGGTGGTCTAGTTTCATATTTTTTTTTGCATGTATCTGTCCAATTTTCCCAACACCATTTGTTGAAGAGACTGTCTTGATTCCATTGTATGTTCTTGCCTTCTTTGTCAAATATTAATTGAGCATATTGGTTCGGGTTGATTTCTGATTTCTTTATTCTATTCCATTGATCTATATGTCTGTTCTTGTGCCAGTACCAGGCAGTTTTGAGAACAGTGGCTTTGTAATACAGCTTGATATCTGGTATTGAGATCCCACGTACTTTGTTCTTCTTTCTCAGGATTGTTGCAGCTATTCGGGGTCTATTTAATTCCAGATGAATTTTTGGAGAGTTCATTCTAGGTCTTTGAAATATGCTGTTGGTATTTTAATGAGTGCATTGGATTTATAGATTGCTTTGGATAGTATTGACATTTTAATGATGTTGATTCTACCAATTCATGAACATGATATGTTCTTCCATCTGTTTTTGTCTTCCCCTAACTCTTTTTTCAATGTCTTGTAGTTTTCTGAATAGAGGTCTTTTACCTCTTTAGTTAAGTTTATTCCTAGGTATCTTATTATTATTATTTTTGGTGTGATGGTAAATGGGATTGCTTTTTTAGTTTCTCTTTCTGTAAGTTCACCATTGGTGTATAGAAATGCCATAGATTTCTTGGCATTAATTTTGTATCCTGCTACATTGCTGGATTCATTTATTAAGTCTAATAGTTTTTTGATGGAGTCTTTAGGGTTTTTATGTACAATATCATGTCATCTGCAAATAAGGACAGTTTTACTTCTTCTTTTCCCAATTTTCATTCCTTTTATTTCTTCTTCTTGTCTAATTGCAATGGCTAATACTTCCAGTTCTATGTTGAACAGGAGTGGTGAGAGTGGGCATCCCTGTCTAGTTCCTATTCTTAGGGTAAAATGGTTTTACTTTTTGTCCATTGAGTATGATGTTAGCTGTGAGTTTGTCATAAATGGCTTATATTATGTTGAGGTATGAACCTCCTATTTCCAACTTGGTGAGAGTTTTTATCAAAAATGGGTGTTGGATTTTGTCAAATGCTTTTTCTGCATCAATTGTTACAACTATGTTGTTTTAGCTCTCATTTTGTTTATGTGATGTATCACGTTTATTGATTTGCACATATTGTACCATCCTAGCATCCCTGGGATAAATGCTACTTGGTCATGCTGTACGATGCTTCTGATGTACTGCTGGATCCGATTTGCTAGAATTTTGTTGAGGATTTTGGCACCTATGTTCCTGAGAGATATTGGTCTGTAATTCTCTTTCATTTTGTTGTCTTTATCTGGTTTTGGTATTAGGCTGTTGCTGGTTTCATACATTGAGCTTGGAAGTGTTGCTTTCTCTTGGATTTTTTGAAATAGTCTGAGGAGGATAGGTTTTAGTTTTTCCTTGAATGTTTGGTGGAACTCCCCTGTGAAGCTGTCTGGCCCTGGGTTTACTGGAATCTTTTTGATTACTGCTTCAATTTCTTCCATAGTTATTGGTCTATTAAGATTTTTTGATTTCTTCCTAATTGAATTTTGGAATGTTGTATTTTTCTAGGAATATGTCAATTTCCTCCAGGTTGTCCAATTTGTTGTAATAGAGTTGTTCATAGTATTTTTTTTAACAATCCTTTGTATTTCTGTGCGGTCTGTTGTTATTTCTCCTCTTTCACTTCTGATTTGGTTTATTTGGATCCTTTCTCTTTGCTTCTTGGTGAGGTTGGCTAAAGGTTCATCAATTTTCTTTATCCTTTCAAAGAACCAGCTCTTGGTTTTGTTGATCATTTGTATTTTTTTGTTTTTTTGTTTGTTTGTTTTTTGTTTTTTGGTGTTTTTTTTTTTTTATCTCTATGTCATTTATCTCCACTCTGATCTTTATTATTTCCTTCCTTCTTACACTAGGCTTTTCTTGTTGCTTTCTTTCTAACTTTTGGAGTTGTAGAGATATGTAATTTATTATTTTTTTAATTTATTTTTTGCAGTAGGCTTGTAGAGCTATGTCCTTTCCTTTCAAAACTGCTTTTGCTGTATCCCATAGGTTTTGGGTTGTTGTGTTTTCATTGTCACTTGTTGCCATAATGTTTCTTATTTTTTCTTTAATCTGGTAACCTAGTAATTGTTTAATAGCATGCTATTTAGTCTCCGTGTGTTTGATTTTTTTGGATTGTTTTTATTGTAGTTGATTTCCAGTTTTATGGCATTTTGATTTGAGAAAATGCTTGATCTGATTTCTATTTTCGTGAATTTGAAGAAACCTTGCCTATGACTCAATATATAGTCTATCTTTGAAAATTACCCATGTGCACTTGAGAAGCATGTATGTTCTGTGGCTTTGGGGTGAAATGTTCTGAAGATGTCAATTAATTCCATCTGATCTAGCGAGTCATTTAAGATTGATGTTTCTTTGCTGATATTTTGTTTAGAGGATTTGTTCAATGGTGATAGTGGGGTATTAAAGTCCTCTACTATGATTGTATTGCTGTCAGTCTCTCCCTTGATATCCTCCAGAAGTTGTTTTTTTTTATGTATTTGGGTGCTCCTATATTGGGTACATACATATTTACCAGAGTTATTTCTTCTTGTTGAATTGCTCTCTTTAGTATTATGAATTGGCCTTCCTTATCTCTTTTTATGTCGTTAGCTTTGAGGTTGATTTTATAAGATATAAGTATTGCTACCCCAGCTTTTTCATTTCCATTTCCCTGAAAAACCATTTTCATTCCTTCACCATCAGTCTGTGTGTGTCTTTTATACTGAGGTGGGATTACTGTAGATAGCAGATATATGGTTCATGTTTTTGTATCCACTTGGTTACCCTATGTCTTTTGATTGGGGCATTTAATCTATTTACATTAAAAGTTATTATTGATAGACTAGAGGCCTGGTGATCAAAAATTTGTGCACTCAGGGGGGTCCCTGAGCCTGGCCTGTGCCCTTTCACAGTCTGGGAACCCTTGGGGGATGTCCACCTGCTGGCTTAGCCCGCTCCCCAGTGGAGACTAAGCTGGCAGACATCCCTTTGGCAGCCCAGGAACTCTTGGGGAATGTCCAGCGGGGAACAGGTTTAAGCTGCAGTCAGACATCCTTAGCACTGCTGAGGAGGCAGGAGAGGATCCTACCACCACCGCTGTGCTGGCAGCCATCAACCTGGCTTGTGGCTGAGCAGAGATTCCCCTGTGGGAGTTCACTGATCTCCAGGGGCAGCTCCAGCATTGACCATCTGCCCCCTGGTGGTCATCGTGTGTCAAAGAGACCAGTCATTCCCAGTCGTTCTGTTGTTAGGGTCAATTTACATATTACCCTTTTATTATAGAGGATAGAGTCCTGGTCCATGAGTGGGGGGCAGCTGGTTTGCCTTGAAGGGTGTCCTGGATCAGGGTGGGGGTCCCACTGGGGTGCCTGGCCAGCTTGGATGAGTGGCTGATGGCTATTTGCAGGCTGGCCACAGCCACTTCAGAGAGTGGGGTCCTGTTGTGGTGCCTGGCTAGCCTGGGTGATTGGCTGATGGCTGTTTGCAGGCTGGGCACAGCCCCTTCAAGGTAGGTGTCCCACCCTGGGGTGCCTGGCCATCCTGGGTGAGGGGCTGAGGGCTCTTTTCAGGCTGGCACAGCCCCTTAAGGGTGAGGGGGGTCCTGCTGGGGTGCCTGACCATTCTGGGTGAGGGGCTGATGGCTGTTTGCTGACTGGAAGAAGGTATCTGGGGTTTATTTATCTTCTATACTTGAAACTTTGTTGCCTTGAGTGGAGGTCACAGCCAACCTAGGTAGACAGGTTCCTCCATTGCAGGGGTAGCCAAGCCTCCTGTTTGTTCCAGCTCCATGGCTTCTATAATTGAAACTTTGTTGCCTTGAGCCAAGGACACAGCTGGCCTAGACATGCAGCTTCCACCATCACTGGGGCAATCAAGCCTGTTTGCTCTAGATCTTTGGCTGCTGGCTGCCATCTTAGTTGGTTTAGTTTGCATAAAGTCACTCTGATTGGCTGGTGGGCATGACTTAGAGTGGAGCAGAGTGACACCAGTTAGCATATTACTCTTTTAATAGTGTAGATACTGTATTTTCCTGTGTATAAGACATTTTAACCCATGAAAATCTTCTCAAAAGTCTGGGATCATCTCATATGCCGGGTGTTGTCTTATGGAGTGGGTGCTGAAACTTCCGAGCTAGACTGGAAAATCTGCAGCTGCCACATACAGTGGAGGGAGCTCAAAAACGACTGCACTTCATTTATTTCAATGGAGCCGGATGGAGACCACCAGTGTCTCCAGTCAGCTCCATTTTGTGCCACATTTGGTCTCTGTCTAGACTTTTTAACACAGGAAAATCTTCTTAAAAGTTAGGGGTCGTCTTATATGCCCTGTTGTCTTATACGCCTGAATATACAGTACCTGTTTTTTGTCATTTTTGTTCTTTACCCCTGGTGTTCCTTCTTCATTTCCTTTTTTTTTTTCCTTTTTACAGCAGACCCTTTAGCATTTCTTGCATTGCTGGTTTGGTGGTAATAAACTCCCATAGTCCTTTTTTGTCTGTGAAGCTCCTGATTTCACCCTCAATTTTGATTGATAGCATTGCTGGGTACAGTATTCTTGGATTAAGTCCCTTCCTTTGCATGTCTTTGTATATTTCATTCCATTCCCTTCTTGCCTGATGTGTTTCTGATAAGAAATCAGTTGCTAGTTTGATGGGTGATCCTTTGTAGGTAACTTTCTGTCTCTCTCTGACTGCTTTTAAGATTCTTACTTTGTCATTGGTATTTGCCAATTTAATTATAATGTGCCTTGGCATTTGTCTTTTGGGGTTCATTTTGTTTGGGACTCTGTGAGCTTCTTAGATTTGTGTGAGTTTTTTCTTCCCTACATCAAGGAAGTTTTCTGTTATTTTTTAAAACAACTTTTCTATTCCTTGCTCAGTTTCCTCTCCTTCTGGCATTCGTCTTATGTGGATGTTATTTTGTTTCGTGTTGTCCCAAAATTTACTTAGGTTCTCCTCCTGTTTTTTAATTTTTTCAAGATGCTGCTCTGCTTGCGTATTTTCCTACCTTGTGTTCTAGCTCACTGATGTGGTCCTCTGCTTATTCTAGTCTACTGTGGATGCTTTCTATTGAGTTCTTTATAGCAGTGATGTCATTTTTCATTTCCTATTGGTTCTTATACATATTGTTGAATTTGTCTTCCATTCTTTTCATCCATCTTATGACCTTTTCTCTGAATTCTTTCTCTGACAGGTTGCTTGCCTCCATTTTGCTTACTTCCTTTTCTGGTGATGCCTATTTTTCTTTCATATGCAGGCCGTTTCTTTGTCTCCCCATGATCTCTCTTCTCTGGGTGTCTGCGTTATGTAGTTCTCTCTTTCCTTTCCATGAAGGGGAGCGAAGTTTGTCTAAGTTCATATATTCACACTGCTTGAGATCCAGTGTTCCTGGGTTTGTAGTTGATCTCTGGGTGCTGTGGTTGCAGGGTCCCTGGATGTATATGCTTCTGATAACAGCCACTCAAGATGGTGCAATCTCCATGGCAGAGCTGGCTACTCTGTGAGAAATTTCAGCAACAGTGGAGGCTGCCTATTTAGAGGAGCCTGATCTGATGGTCTCCAACAGTCCCTTGCAGTATAGCAGTCACTAACTCTCAAACGTACACTCTCAGTATGTCCACATACTCTCCTTTCTTTTAAAAAAATATATTTTATTGATTTTTTTAGAGAGAGGAAGGGAGAAGGATAGAGAGAAACATTGATGAGAGAGAAACATCATTCAGCTGCCTCTTGCACACCCTCTACTGGGGACATGACCACAACCAAGTTACATGCCCTTGACCAGAATCGAACCTGGGACCCTTGATTCCACAGGCTGATGCTCTATCCACTGAGTAACCCGGTTAGGGGCACTCTCCTTTCATTCTCTCACTCTCACACTATCTTGCAATCTGCCTTTCCGTCAGCAGTCATCTTTCTTCCCCCAATTTTTTTATTGATAGTAATACAAGATAATTAGTAACCACTACAGAGGCAAGAATTTTTTGAGAATGTTACAGATGTGCCAGGACTAATGAATGCTTACAGTTTAGCTGCTTAGGGCAGGCATTGTATTCACTTTTCTAAGAATGTTAGGAACTATTTCTTTTCATCCTTTATGGTGATGCTTCCTATACATGACTAGTACTCTGCTGAATACCTTGGGGCAAGCCACTTCATATTTCCATAGTTCTCCTTTCCTACTCTCTCTGTCTCTATCTCTAGTACTGTGTCCTGCTAATTTATCAGCTTTAACCTCCTCAACTAATAGAGCTTGCCAGGCTCTGCCTCAGTTTCTTGTGCAGGAATATGAATAATCAGATTTTACTTCATTTGTGTCTTGTGGCTTAGTGACTGTTATCCTTTCTCTCTGATATCCAATATTTAAAAACAAAAACAAAAACACATTGTTTTCACATATTCTGTATGTTTTCTTTTGTTTTTGTTATTTTCATTTCAGGCAGAATGGTAAATCAGGTCCCTGTTTCTCCATCTTGGAGGTGGAGGTTCCTTATTATATTTATATACTTATTTGCCTTATGTATTTTCTTTCTGCTAATTTTTATGTTCCATGAAGGCAAGGAAAATGTCTTTATCAACTTTAAATCCCCAATACCTACTACATTGACTATTAATTTATATTCTAATAATTAATCAGTAAGTATGCATTTATTAAAATGACTTTCTTAAATAGTATAATTTTGTAGGATACATAAACTTATGATTCATTTTCCAAGATATAAGATAGGTTAGATTGGTTTTAATAGCTATAACTAAAAAATTAATATGAGACTCTTCAAACATTAAGAAGTCAATGAGGCAAAGTATCCTCAATCTTCCTATATTTAGACCTGGTAATTCCTTAAAAATGCAAATAAAAAAAACAGAAAAAATTCTAGTAGTTGAGGCATTAGTGCTTTTTAAATAAGATTTAGAATGTTGTTTGGTTAATTATATGATAATTTGTATAGTGAATGAAAATGTAGTGATCACACCCTAACCAGTTTGGCTCAGTGGATAGAGCATCGGCCTGCAGACTCAAGGGTCCCAGGTTCAATTCCAGTCAAGGGCATGTACCTTGGTTGTGGGCACATCCCCAGTAGGGAGTGTGCAAGAGGCAGCTGATCGATATTTCTCTCTCATCAATGTTTCTAACTCTCTATCCCTCTCCCTTCCTCTCTGTAAAAAATCAATAAAATATATTTAAAAATAAATTTTAAAAAAAGAAAATGTAGTGATTAAGATTAAACAACTCTCACAGACCATCTAGGAATTGACTGTTGGAGAAAAAAATAATTCTTCAGTTGCGGAGCAACACTAATAAATAATCTATATAAGGCATAGCAGGTGGCAATCAGATAGGTGGAGGTGGTTGTGCAAGCTTTTTGTTCAGAGATGTGCACTCTTTGACTTTGGGTCTCCTATCAGGTATGCTCGCATGTCAGATTGTCTGTGAAGATGTCAATGAATCTCATGGTATATGGTAAGAACAAAGTTATGTTAATGGGGAAGCTACAGCGATTCCTCGTTTTGAGGACAGGTACAGGTCTTTCAGGCATAGAAATATACTACCTACTTATTTATATTTACCTTTTACTCTTAACCTTCTAAAACTTTACTCTGCAGATATTATAAACAATTAATAATCCCAAGAATGCACTTATATTCTTTTCTACCTTCCATGGTTTTATTTTACCTTTCCATAGAATATTTTCACTCATTATCAAATTATTTACTTAGTTAACTTTCAGCTCTAATTTAAGTCATCTTCTATAACAAGACATTTCTGGCTGAGCTAGTTGGAAGCCTTACTTTAGTATTTCATAACTCTGAGCTACTGTTAGAGAAAACAAAAGCTTGGTAGTAGTTAAAGCGGTAGAACCAGACTTCATTAGAAAATACTGCAATGGGAGAAAAGAGAATCTCACTATGGAACTAGGCTCAACTCTGACTACATCAAGGACAAGTGGGGATTTATAACAAAGAAGCAGGTTGGGAAAGAGGATCAGTGAATGGAAAATCACTAAGAAGTGGCATCCAGGACACACTTCAGGGCAAACTAGCCAGCCCCCACCCATGTACCAGGCCTCTATCCTATATAATAAAAGGGTAATATGCAAATTGACCCTAATAGCAGAACAACTGGGAATGACTGGTCACTATGACACACACTGACCACCAGGGGACAGGTGCTCAATGCTGGAGCTTCCCCTGGTGGTCAGTGCACTCCCACAGAGGGAGCTCTGCTCAGTCACAAGCCAGGCTGATGTCTGCCAGACAGTGGTGGTGGTGAGATCCTCTCCCACCTCCTCAACAGCAGTAAGGATGTCTGACTGCAGCTTAGGCCTGCTCCCTGCTGGCAAGTGGACATCCCCCGAGGGCTCCTGGGATGCCAGAGGAATGTCTGACTTCCAACTTAGGCCTGATCACCCAGGGAGTGGGCCTAAGCCAGCAGGTGGACATCCCCCAAGGGTTACCAGACTACGAGAGGGCACAGGCCGGGCTGAGGGACCTTCCTGAGTGCACAAATGTTTGTGGACCGGGTCTCTAGTGAATTATAACTTGGGAATCTGGATATCCTGATTCTTTAAGGTCAGGTAAAAATAAAATGTTATTAATAATGACAAGAAATATTTCCTTTTCCTTTTCTGAGACACATTCTTATTCTAATTCTGCAGAATGCTTTCTGCTTCAGATTCTCCACTTTTTTTTAGATAAGCGTAATTTGAGAGAAGTCTACATATGCTGTATAGTAAAAGCTTAACATGCTAAGTGTCTGACCGTTCAACCGTGGGGCCAGTAAATATGCACACTAACCACTGGGGACAGACACTCCAACTGGTAGTTTAGCTTGCTGCTGGGGTCCAGCAGATCCAGACTGAACCAAGTGGGCCAGACATGCCCTGGAGCCCTCCTACAATCCCTCCCCAGCTCAATCATGCACCAGTGGGGCCCCTCAGCCTGGCCTGCACCCTTGGGGGGTGTCAGAGAGTCAGTTTTGGCCAGATCCTCATAGGCCAGGCTGAGGGAACCCTACCAGTATATGAATCCATGCACCAGGGCCTCTAGTATATTGATAACAGCTTCCTTGTTATTAATTACTAGTGCCCTGGTGCATGGATTCATGCACATTGAAAGGAAATTAATTAGAAGGTAGCTGGTGGGGCAAGGCTGGGCGAGATGAGCTAGACACACCCTGGAGCCAAACTCCTGTGGGACCTCCCTGGCTGGCTGCACCTGTGGCAATGCTGCAGCTTGAAGGGCATCTGCAGAGTAAGTGGGGTCCCTCTGGCAGGTGGGGTCCCTTGGCCTGACCTGAAAGGATTGGGCCAAAACTGGCTCTCTGATATCCCCTGAGGAGTCCCAGTTTGTGAGAGGCTGGTTCTCAGGTGACACATCAGGCTCCCTCCTCTCTGGTTCTGGGGTGGGTCACCTGAGAACTGCTGCTGCCAAGTCAGAGCAGCTCAGCAGCTCCTGTGTTGAGCATCTGCCCCCTGGTGGTCATTGTGCATCATAGCTACCATTTGGATGGTCGAATAGTTGCTCAGCCTTTTATATATATATATATATAGATAATAATATAGCTAATGTTGCCTCAGTAACATTTTTTCTTATTTGATTCTTTTGCATTTCAAGAAAGACAACAATGGCATTTGGGGGAAATATGGGCTGGAAGTTAGGTGAGTTGGTTTCTAGTCTAGACCTTGGTATATGGGAGATGCATAATAGCTGTTAGTTTTCATCATCATCCCTAGATAAAGAATTGTTTGGCTAGACAAAGATCAAGTTCATAAAAGCTTTATTGTGCAATATATGGAAACACTGGTAGAAAAAATTATTGATCGAGATAATCTGTCAATTTTCTTAAATCATGTTCTCACTGTAGCCTTAATATCTTTCCCTTTTCTGAGACTCATGTTGAAATATGCTACAATTCAAAATAAACAGTCAGAACCTGACTTCAAAATTATAGCATATTTAATAATGTAATAATGTTTTCCTTTCAGACATTTTGATTTCCATGCTTGTGTGACAATAAACATGAAGTATAGAACTTGAGATGAGGAATTAAATAACACCCTAATTCTAGGCAAACCTAAATCTTGATATAAATGATATTTATAATTTATTGAGGACAACATCAAAGTATTTAATTAATAGGGACCATTGCTAGGTTATCCCATCTTTCTAGAGTTGTTGTCAGTTGATTATTTAATTCCTTTAGTAATAGCCAATGAAGGCTGTTTTTCCCTAATCCTGAATGAAAACTTGTCCATAAGATAAACACTTGAGCTGGGTGGACAAGATTAAAACAATAAAATAAAAGGGCAACAATTTTGCAAATGCCAGTTTCTCATTCTTTTAAATTGGCTCTCAGTGTAAATTTGGGGAAAAGAGTTTCCTCTGAATTGTCCTGGTGTAATAATCTTTACTTTGCTTAACTACAAAAAGTCAAGTTGAGGGCATGTAGTGGATTACTGTCAATTTTCAAGGCACTAAAACTGTCCTGAAGAGGACTTAAGAGTAACTACACTGGTAGAGGAACCTAACTTATTATCTGAGAATGATTCAGGAACTAGAGAATCTACATATTCTTAATAATACTTCCCTGATAAAAAATGTATTTTGAGTAGTTCTGGAAAATTATAGTTCTCTTAATACAAATTCCCTGTTTATGCATTTCATAAGATTGTTAGGAAATTCAGCTCATATTATCCTAACTCATTTCTTGATTTTTAAGTACAGCTTCCTTAAGCACAACAGATTCATTCTGCTTTTCAATTACTGTGCATGATATTTTTAAATGAAGAATTCCATTCTCAGACTTTCAATTATCTGAAGTATTTATCTCTAACAAGTGCACATTTAACAATACACTTCAAACTTCTTGATATTTAGACCACACACAGCAGCACTGACTGCTGGGTGGTGCTGTAGGCCAGTTTCCCCAGATGCAATTTAGGAATAGAAAAGGGAGGTTTGTAATGTTTCCAGTTTCTCACCAGATTCTGTGTCTGTACATGTGGCCAAAATATGTTCTTGTATTAGCTTTCTGGAGAAAAAATATACCTGAAATTTGCTACTGTCTGTGATCCAGATCTGAGGGACCTTTCTATGGCAGTTGTGTGATTTTAGGATTCTAAGTAACTATAGTGACCCCAGGAAGAAACAGTTGCAGAGCATTGTTAGGACATGTTTCTAGAAGTTACTTAGATCCAAAGGGACAACAAATAGGCCACATTAAAGTGGGAATGAGAGGGCCACTTTGGAAGAGTGAGTCTGGGTTTGAATATTGTACTCATTTGTTATTAATCTAATATGTTTCAGCTCTAAAGTGGCTGCAGTTATATCATGCTTAATGTAATAATATGTGATCATACTCTAAATACAGTGCCTATAACAGAGTGTTTTCCAAATTTACTGTAGCTATTGTAGTTGTTATTGTTGCTGCTGGCATTATTAGTCTATGGGTATATGAAAAGAGGCACAGAGAAGCCAACTAAACTAAATGAGTCTGAAACCTGTCTTAATTCAGTGCATTTTAACTTTAAACATCTTATTGATAGAAAACAAAGTCAGGACCCTGCTCGTGATAAGAATTCCCTATATTTTCTAAGACATAACTCAAGGCATCAGACAAAAATCCTGAAACTCCACAATGTATTCTTTGCTTCTTGATGGTGTGGAGAGTGTAATCAAACATTTTCAAGGAGCTCCCACACTCTTAGAAGATGAGAGGGTGGGTAAGAGTGTGACAGCTCTAGCTTTTCATGGCAAACTGAGAAAAACTTAAATAAGACCTTTATCTATGCCATCACATAGCAATGTCTATTGCTTGTCTGTACTTCTCTTTAAAGGTATCCCTTGAAATACAGATCATTATAAAATGATGGTGTGGGAAACATTTTCTCTAAATTTTATTACTTGGTGTCAAAGCAATGGAAGACATATCAGAGCCTTTAGAAGCCTCATCATCCGTGAAGTTGGTTTCATATGCCATCTGTTAAGTGAAGGACATACTAACATAAAAGTCCATTTCTCTAAGGAATCAACACATTCATGCAGATACCTGTCCATCTATGCTTTGAAAAGCAAAATAATATTACCTATGTGGTTCATTGATTGAATCATTGCTTGCCCTTGTGAAGGAAAGACAGACACATCACCAGAAAGTACAACATTCTTTGCTGACTACAACATTTCCAAGAGATGGTAGTAGCATATCAATACTGGGAACTAATTGGGGAGAGGGGTAAATATAATTACTTTAATTCATCAAAATGTTCTATCTATGTTAAAACATTTTAAGATAATCAACTAAAATGTCTAGAGGAGATAGTGTTTGTGAAATACGGAATTGAGATGACTTTCTCCTGGGAATTTAATTATTTTATTAGGATGAAATTATAAAAGGAATGTTTAAAGGATGATATACAAAAGAAATAAAAATGTTTATTTAAAGCCATAGCTAGTCTTATAACTACAGGCCATAAAACTGAGCCATCATCTCACAGCAGGTATACAGAGTGCGGAAACACAATGGGAAGATATTTTTTTTTATTACATTTATTCAATCAAAATATTTTCTAGTGTTTTAAAATATGATTTTTTTCTCTTTAAATCTTTATTGTTGGAAGTATTACCTATGTCACCTTTTTTTTCTCATTGACCCCTTCCAGCCTGCCCCCAGTCTCCTGCCCTAGGCCTTTACCACACTATTCTTTGTGTCCATGGGTTAGGCATATGTGCATATAAATTCTTTGGTTTATCTCTTCCCACCCACCCACCCTCCCCCATCTTCCCTCTGAGTGAGCTTGAAAATTTAATACAAAGCAGGAGGCAACATTAAGCAGTGGTCAAGACTTCTGAATTTTTACTCTACAATTACTAGTTGTGCTGTCTTGAGCAAGCTACTTAATTGTGCCTCAGTTTTCTCCTCTGTCAAATAGAGATAATATTGCTGCCTAGCTCATGGGAATTCTTTGAAAATTAAATGAGAGATGATGTCTATAACATGTTTAGAAAAGTGCCTGGTTTATAAATTCCACAGTACATGTCAGCTCTGAGAATTAATTGAGATAGAATGATTTACAGCACTTAGGATGCTGCTTATTCAGTACAAATTATTTCTTTCATAGTTACAAAATATACACCTAATGTATGCCCTTAATTACTATGGTTAAAATACAAATAAAAGTGGAGACTCAATAATGAATCCATTTTTTTGTCATACATGTGTACATATACTATTGCAACTTGATGAACTTGAAGTTTTGGCCTTTATTTCTAAAAAATACAAGGGAAAATCACTGTTCTAACTGAGGATATAAAGAAGTATTTCCTACTAAGAAAGTAGCAACCTTTATATTGTAAGGATGCTAAAAACATTACTACAAAAATAATAAAATTTTGGAAATAAAAGAATTGAAGTTAATGAAATTGATAAAAATAATAAGACATAGTGAGGAAATCCTTAATATTTGGGATGATACAAGAATGAGAATATTCAAAATATGGCCAGCAAATAATGTGATATTTTATGGTTGTTTCTTTTTAACCTATGATTTACATAAGATTACTGTATCAATTATTGAAATCTTAAACACTCAGACTTGAATGAGTGTTAAGATTTCTGAAGATTCATTTATTTAGACAGTTTTATTTCCTTCATTTGAGCTTTTTAATTTGAAAAGTGCTTTTTATCTTTCATATTCTTATTTTTTAAAAGCCCCTCACATTGATTTTTTTGGGTGATTAATCTTTATTTTTATAGATTCACCAAAGTATAATTTATGCACCATAAGATTCATCTGTTAAGTGTACAAATTCAACGATTTTCAGCAAATTTAAAGTTTTGAAACCTTCAACACCACAATCCAATTTTAAAATATATTCATCATCCCTAAAAATATTCTTTGTGCCTACCCCTAACTTCAGGTGACCACTAATCTACTTTGTCTCCATTGTCTTATTTTTAGTATAAATGGCTTTTAGAATAAATTGCATATACTATATATGATTTAGCTTGTGTCACTCAGCATAATGTTTGCAAGGTTCGTCTATGTTATAGTATATATCAGTACTCTACTCTTTTCTATGGATTAATAATATCTAATTTTATGAACATACCACTTTTGGTTTAGCCATTTTTCAGTCCATGGACATTTGATTTAGTTCCTCTTTTTGGCTATTGTGAGTAATGCTACTATACACATTAATGTAGAAGTTTCTATGTGGATATATATTTTTACTTATCAGAGCATATGCCTAAGAGGGGAGTGGTTGGGTTATATGGGAACTCTTTCTTTAGTTTAGTTTGTCTAGCTGTTTTCTAAAGCAGCTGCCCCATTCTACATTCCCATATGTATTTTGCAACTAGAGAGGCTGAATAAGATCAGATAAGGTTTGGTACTGTCAAACTGGTTTTACTTATAATTATGTAAGAAGATCTAGTTTAACAGTTTGAAGTGATAAAATTAATAATTATAAATCACCCTGGTCCTTCAAAATTGATTTTAACTCTTGACACAAACATAGGTAGTTTTACCACATATGAAAAAGTGAATCTTAAAATGATATAAAACCAATTTTATTAATTAATGAAAAATCTAAGCAAGTATTCAGGGAAATGTGATGAAAGTATCTTTCATTTATTCTCTAGTTTAGTACTCATTTCTTTCTATTTCATAAAGAAGATATTAGCAAATACCCTGTTAATAAAATGAACATTCAATGTCCTAATTAAATTTAAATAAAGATGAGTGAGAACATGTGGTATTTTTCTTTCATTGACTGGCTTATTTCACTTAGCATTATACTCTCTAGTTCCGTCCATGCTGCTGCAAATTATAAGAATTCTTTCCTTTTCATAGCAGCATAATATTTCATTGTGTAGATGTACCACTATGGATAATAATAACCATTATAAACTGGTGAACAAAAATAGATACAGAGGCAGAGCAGCATCAGACTGTCAAATTATAGCAACAAGGACAGAAAGGGTTGGGGGGGAGTTATAGATCAACCAAAGGACTTTCATGCATGCATTTAAGCATAACCAATTGACACAAATCACTGGGGGGTAGGGGAGGATGGGTCAAGGGCAGGGGAAAAAAGAGATATATGCACGAATCTTTGTAATACTTTATGTAATAAAAAATAAAAATAAATAAAAATAAATAAAAAAATAAATTTAAAGGAAAAAATAGTCTAATTGAAATTTTCTTATCTGAAGAAGTTACATACCATATTGAAAGGTATAATAATTTTTGTGCTATAATGATTCATTGACCAAAGTAAATATTATAAATTTAGTGTTATTAGTAAGAGTTGAGTACATATATCTGATATTTTCTATTGAAATATCATTTTATCTGCAAATATATCTGGATAAGCAATAGAGTAAACATGGAGGAAACTGTGTTCTTGCAGTGTTATACTGGTCACCATCCAGTAAAGATGTATAGCTCATATCTTATTTAAGTGAAGAGGAAAGACTCATAAGCCTGTATCTCCTTATAAATTTATCTTATACCAAATAAAGTCTTGAGAATTTCACTATCCTTGGAGTAAAATGAAAGAAGTGACAGATTAATATATTTTTGGCTGTGTGAACATAATTCTGCCTATCGAATGAAGGGGTTGTTAATCCCTCACAATCTTGTTTGTGTCAACTGGATAGCTGAGCTCAACATATTTCTAGTCACAGGGTGTTGAAAAAGCATGTGGAATTTAGAAAAGAAACCCAGAGAAGATGATAATTCTAAATGAAAAAGAAACAGGACTAAACAAAAGTCAATATCAAATGGTTGAAAATAAAAGATTCTGTGAGATGCCCTGGTATCACCTGGGGAGATGGAGAAAGAACATTTGGGATTTTTCGGCTTGATTAGAGTTTGACTTATGAGCTTTTTGTTGTTGTTGTGAGAAGTGGAAGTAGAAGAGAATAAGACTTACCTTTTAAGGGAGAAAAGTAGTTTAAAAAATTATTTCCAGTTCACATAGCTTAACAATTTTATTTTGTAGTACACAATGCTGAAGTTGACTTAAAAAAAAAACCTGAGGGCAGAAAAAATATCACTCACCATGTAATTAAAGGATACTCAATGTCACTAGCCAACAGAGAGACACAAATTAAAACTACAATGAGATATTACCTCATACCTGCCAGACAGGACACTCTTTGATAGTGGGGAAAAGAAGGTGGGAAGGGCTATTAAAAATAAAAAGTTCTTCCTTATATGCTTAATAAATGTAGTGTGTGCAAACTTTTCCTTCTGGCCTCTCTACTTCACTTTAATTGAGTTTCTGTTTACTAATTTTTTACATTTCTCACTTTTGATTAAGACATTTTTCTGAAAGCATTGCTGATCAAGAGTCAAAGTTTGAAATACGTTTATTTTTATCAACTGTTGATGGAAAGTGGCAGGAGCCAAGTACATGAGATGTCCTGTAACTATTGCAATAGGTAAGAGTTTCTGACCTCCAAAAGTAGGTGGATCTGGGACTTTAGAGGACTAATGGCAGTGTTTAGGTAGGGTATTTGGAAAGTCTCTACAAATTTTGCCAATTGATTCTTAGTATGTTATTGCATTAGACTAAACCTGAGGATTAAGAGTTGTAAGCACAGTGAAAATGTTTGCTGTAACAATGGTCAAATGGCACAGACTTGCTGAAGCACGAGACGGGTAAAATAGATTTCCTGATCACTATGGAGTTTAGCGGGTGTCCTCAGGTAGAAATAATCTTTTCTCATAGGATTTTAGATACAGAGGATGCAGTAGCCTGTCTATAAGGGAAACAGACCATGGCTGAAACACATTTATCTCTATGAGATGGGAGAAACTGTATGAAATCCATTTGCTAGACCTTGAATGGTCCATTAGGCATTTTAAAATATCTAAGTTATCAGCTGAGGAAATATCCCTTTGGACCATGACAAAGATTTGACTGTTGTTAGTTTCTTTAAGAGCAGCACTCCTTGTGGAATTGTCAATAAGATCATTTCCCCTAGCTTCTAGAGAGTCAATTTTAG
Organism: Murina feae; assembly: GCA_004026665.1. Taxonomy (NCBI): domain Eukaryota; kingdom Metazoa; phylum Chordata; class Mammalia; order Chiroptera; family Vespertilionidae; genus Murina; species Murina feae. The sequence continues at coordinate 2,930 of PVJC01023712.1, read as the reverse complement.
AACGCCTGTAGGTATTAAAGTTAGCTAAACTAGCATATAAACATATAACATACACTAATTCCTGAACTTGTGGGACATTTTAAATTTTATTTACTCTGAAGGTAAGGAAGCTACACTGTTATCCTTACATGAGCTAATGTGAAACCATATCTATTAACAGTATCAAGGTGAGAGTTTTGTTACTGGCAAAAGTACAAGCACAAGTATAGGCATAAAATTCATACTGTGTAATTGGCAACTTTGATAGTAGTTATGACACCATATCTAGCACAGTATTTATTATTTTCACCCTTTAAATATGACTCATCAATAAATCATGAAAAATGTGCTTTACACATAGGAGTTTCTTGCAGATCATCACAAGGGGTCAAGAGGTGTTCTGTCAGTTTTGAGCATTTGTTAGGCACTTCATTGGAAATGGAGGTGATAAGAGCAACAAGATTAATGTTTTGCTTTTTTACAGATAAATTGGGAAAATTATAGGGACTAGTGCAAGGGATAATAATACCTTGAATTTTGCAGTCTTATGGGCTTTATACTTTGAAGTGTTCTTTATTTATGGAAAATTGATGGATTCTAGGAAGGGGTTTTGAGATATCTATTTGATCATGATAGGAGAGACACTGTGGGTTCTACCAATATCAGTTGAAGATTTTACTCATGAAGAGGATGGCAACTGGTCTAATAGGGACAAATGTCAGTGTCAGATTCAGCTACAATGCCATCAGAAATGGACCAAATAAAAGATGTTGAGAGTCATTCAATTCATCTGCTTAGCTATTCTCATAGCTACTGTCAAATTCCAAAATTATTTCCCCCTTTTGGGAGAAAAAATATGGCATGATAATTTTCTAAGAAGTCTTGTCCTAATAAATGAACAGGGATGAAAGAACTAGGGAGAAAGGGTATTTATCAAAAGACTCAAATAAATAGGGATAGGTTCAGAGATAGGGACTTTGAGGTTTATTAGTCATCCCTACTGTTTGAACTGTTTTAGTGTTATAGGCAGGAGCTAATTTATAGCAGTGGGGTTAAACACTAAGAGAGTGGCTCCCTTATTGATAAGGGTAGAAAGAGTTCTATTCCCAATTTGAAGAAAATTTCTCTGAGTTGATCAAGTGGAAGGACTGAGAAAAGTCCCCGTAATTTCTTTGAACCTTGTCATTGGGTATTTGGAGGACCTTGGAAGGTTGAAGTCTCCAGAAGTGCTTAATATGTGACAATCTCTTTTCCAGTGTCTTGACTCTTTGCAAGAATAGGAGAAGTTAGGAAGTTTTTGGTTTTGCATAAAGGCCTTCATTTTCATTTACCAGAGTTGAAAATTAAGAATTTTAACAGTCTCTATTTGACTCATGTAGGATGAAAATAAGCTAATTTTCCAAAGAATTAAACTTAGAGTCGACATGTTCTCCCATCTCATTCTGGTTCTTTTAACTAACAGAGAAAGATCTCAGTTCAGCCAGTTAATAAATAGAGTTCAAGTCGATCTGAGTGGAGTAATCATCTGAAGAAAGACCAGAATTTTTGTAGAAAACAATCTGAAGTTAATTATAATAATCATGAACAGTTTTGATGGGCTTTTGTGAGCAAGATTGATTTTCCTATCAACAGGGTTGAGAAATGCTACTGTAATTGTTCAGTGGTCTCCAGTGAATGTTCTAGCATTTTTCAAAAATCAGGGGATTATTTTTCTTTTTTTTTTTTTTTTTTTTTTTTTTTTTTTTTTTTTTTTTTTTTTTTTTTTTTTTTTTTTTTATTTTTATTTCATTGCTTAAAGTATTACTACAAGTGATAGATAAGTATTACAACAGGGGATTATTTTTCTAAATTCCTTTTAGGATGTTCCCATAGGGCAAGTTTCTTTCAATGCTGAGCCTGGCTTTCACTGGTAAGCATATGAACTAGCTAATATAGTCAGAGAAACCAGGCTGACAAGTTTGGATAACTATATTAAGTTTCTTACCATATTGGTGAGGCTCCTCAGTTACTTTAGGAAAGTCTTTAACTCTGACTCACTACTAAGTCTTAGTTTGGGAAAAATAAAAAAAAAACTTAGTGTTTATTTGGATCATTGGAGGACTTATCTTTAAAGGGACAGGTCCTAATGGTTCAGAGGAGGAAGACAGGAAGTAAGGGAGGTTCAGAAGAGGAACAAGATGGCACTAGAGGCAGGACAGGAGACAGAGAACTCAAGGGAGAGGAGCATGATATTTCCAGGATGGAGTCTGAGACAAAGAAGTCAGGAGAGAAGGGCACACAATTTGAGAAGCTATTTTTATTTCTTTGAGTGCTTGTTTGCCTCAGTTAGTCTTAAAACTTTATTTTTTTTGCAAAGAGGCACTTTTGGATTCCTAGTAACATTTGAAAGCCTCAAAATACCAATTGAAATGCACATTACATTCAGGCATGTCAAGTTTAGAACTATGGTTGTCCAATTCGTGTTTTTTTTAAATTTAATTTGGCAGAAACAGACTCATAGATACAGAGAGCAGATTTATGGTAGCCAGAGGGGAGGGGGTTAGAAAACTGGGTGAAAAAGGTAGAAAGACTAAGAAGTACAGATTTGTAGTTAAAGAATTGTCACAGGGATGTAAAATATAGCATAAGGAATATAGTTAATCATATTATAATAACTATGTATGGTGACAGGTGGGTATTGGAAATATCAGGGGAACACTTTGTAAAATATAACATTGTATAACTAGTATTCTGTACACCTAAAACAAATCCTTTATAATAAAGAGGTAATATGCAAATTGATAGTCACACAATCACACAAGATGGCCCGCTCATGTGGTCAAAAGAGGCCTCCACAAGATGACTGCAGGGGAGGGCAGGTAAGGAGCAATCAGGCCAGCAGAGGAGGGCAGTTATGGGGGACCAGGCCTGCAGGGGAGGGCAGTTATGGGGGACCAGGCCAGCAGCAGAGG
>PVJC01023711.1:0-26161 GCA_004026665.1 Murina feae | reverse complement strand
CATATTCTCAAAATAAGGAAACTAAAATTCATTCATATTTTAAATTTATCTTACAGAAGATCTTAAATTTTGGATGCAGCAGAGTAAAATACAGCTTCTTGAAAAACAATTAAGAATTCAAGTTCTCCCAAGGAAATTTTCTATTGATTTGTAACCTGGCCTTGAATTTGCCCTTGGTGTTCATGTCATGATAATTTGGGTCACCCTGAATATGCCATTTCTTGAACAAGGGCCTCTGCTAATTTTAAATGAACCCAGCTGCCAATTTGCATTCTTCTATTTGTATCACCGCATGTGGGAACGAATTCACAATTAATAAAACATTTTCAGTTAGTAGAGGAAATGAAGGACATTTCTAATAAATTTAAAAAGAGATGTTTTATTTTTGTCTTTTTGGACATAATAAGGGGAAAGAAAACAGTTTATGTCTTTGTGGGCTTTGATACAGGCCATGCAACCTCAAATTAGATTTTAGTTTGGGGGAGGGGGGAGAATAGAAACTTAAAAAGAGAATAAATGTAGAAAAGTTAGTACCAGGCCTAAATTATTATTATTATTATTATTATTATTATTATTATTATTATTATTATCTCTTTCTCTTCTTTCCTTTTGTACTTTATTTCCTTCCTTCTCTTTGATCAATGAAAATTAATATTCTCAAGTTTGATTCATGGGGAGAACTTGCATTCATAGTAAGTAGTAATCAAAACCTTTGGGTGTTACACACCTTAAGGCCCACATTCCATCTTGCATCTGACGCTGAATTCATTAATAATATATTGTCAGACACAGGAAAACAAAGGTCCTACTGAGAAGTAGACCAGGAAACTTAGAAGTCTGGAAGCTCTTTCGTCAGAGAAACAAGTGAAGGAACTTAAAAGGAACTGGGGGAACCAGGGTAGGAGTTAGGAAAGTCTTAATAGATGGGTTTCGAACTTGCTGTTTTCTTTGTGTAGAATGTCCCTTCACCTACTTTCCACTTGAAATTCTCCAAGGCCAAATTAGAAAACCATCTATTCTAAGAAGTTTCTAGATCCTTTTGGTTAGGAACCATCTCCCTACTCTGAACCCCTATTTAGCGCTTGCTGCCACCTCTATTATAATACTAGTGACAGTCCAATTTATTTAGATAAGATTACTCAGGGCCTTGAATGCCACACCAGGAGGTTTATGGGAGCCATTAAGCTCCTGAGCACTGGCATGACTTAAAGTATCAAAGACAGACTAAGAAGGCAGTTCTGGTGTATTACACTGAAGGAAAGGGGTGCCTAAATCTCTCTGCCATATTACTGCGTGCCAGGCATTCTGCACGGCTACTCCATAAAACGTGGGAAGCCAGGCTCCTTTCCGACACGTGGTCACCAGGCGGCCTCCACGGCCTCATCACCCTTCTTTACCCTCTGTAATCCGAGGGTAATTTCTCCACTGAAGACCTGCTTTCGAGGCTCGGCAACGACCTACTACGTCTGCGGATGTGTCCGCTCATTACTCATTCTGTTTTGAGTCCTAGATCTTCCCGAAGCGTTTTCTTCCCACCACTCAAGCACCGACTGCATTTCCCTCCCGTTTACTGTTTAAAATTTAGAACGCATTTTTGCCGTTGAAACTTAAAAGCGGAGTTTAATTAGTCAAGTGGCTATGGGTGGAGCCTTGAAGAGATTAGGAAGGGTATTTTCGAGAGCTTTAGACTTGAAAGGCGGGGGACAATAGTTCTCGAGAGTCTGGTCTCAGCCTGCAGGTTTTTCTTTGAGCAGCTCGGTTCTCGAGCGTGCACGCCCGGGCTGGGGGCTAACTTCCCTGTTGTTTATGTCAGAAGAAATCGAGGAGAGCTGGGCTTGCCTTTGGCCTTTTTTCTTTCTCTCTCTCTCTCTCTCTCTCTCTCTTTTCTGACCTAAGGGCGGCAGCGAGGGGCCCGGCGGAGTAGGTGCGGCTGCCCGGAGGCGCACTCGGCCCCAGCCCAGCTGCGGCCCAGCGCTCCCCACCTTTGCCGAGGGGCGGGGCGCCCCCGGCGGCCACGCGCGCGGGCGGCGGAGGGGGCGTGTCCCGCGGGCGCGCGCGGGCGGCGGAGGGGGCGTGTCCCGCGGGCGGCGGCGGCGGCGCGGGCCGGGTGCGCGGCGCAGCCTCCTGTGCTGGAATGTGCGGCTCCCGCGAGCTTGCGGCGCAGCAGCAGAGCGAGCGCCGCCGAGGCCCCGGGCCCCAGACCTCGGCGGCGGCCGGGACGGCAGGGCGAGAGCCCGCGGCCTGAGCACTCGGCAGCCCGACTCCTGGGCCTTCGCGGGCCTCGACGGCCCCGGCGCCCAACTTTTCCACCCTCCCCCTCCCCTCCCCCCGAAACTCCTGCAACAAAGAAAAGTCGTCGGAGAAGGAGCGGCGACGCCAGGTCCCCAGCCCCTCCTGGCCGAGGAAGGCCGGTAAGCGCGGCGCGGGGCCGGGGGCTCGGGGCGGGTGGGGGAGGGCCGGCCGGCCGGGCGGCGGCGGCGGCGGCGCCCGCGGGAGGGGGAGGGCGCGGAAGGACGCGGAGCGAGGCGCTGTCCAGGGCTGATTTGCAGATACAGCGGCTCCGGCGGCGGCGGCGGCGGCGGCGGACGGGGGCGGGCGGCGGGACGGGATCGGGTTACACCGGCGCGGCCCCGGGGGCTGGGCCGGGGGCGTCCGTGGGGAGCGGCGCGGCGCCAGGACCCTCTCCCCCGTCGAGGCCGGCCTCTGCCCCCGCGCGGGCCCGGCGCCTGTCGGAGTCGGGCCCCGAGGCCGCGGCGCGGAGCCGCGTGGGGCCCTCGTCCTGAAACTTCCTCCTCGCCTCCCTCCGCCTCAGGTCCCGCCGCAGCCCCTCGCGGCCCGCGGGCCCGGCCCCCTCCCTCCGCGGCCTCTCCCTTTTGCCGGAAGGCGCCGTGGAGTGCGGCCGGGCGGGTTGAGTCAGCCCGGGGCCCGGGCGGCGCCGCCAATGGGGCTGGACAGCGATTTCTGCGCTCGGGCCGTTTCACCGCCGCCGCCGCGCCCCGCGCCCGGCCGCCTCGCCTCCCGGGGTGGCAGGACGAGGGCGCGCGTCCCGCGGGGGCGCCGCGGGGGAGTGAGCTCGCAAACTTCCGGGGGGCGGCCGGGCGCGTGGGGGGCCCCTCTGGCGCGCGGGGCGGGCGCCTCGGGAGGGCGCCGCGGAGCCTGTCGGCCGTCCGCGCAAGGGCTCGCCCGGGAGCCGGGACGCCGGCGACGCGGTAACTTTCCCTCCTCCCCAGCGCGGGTCCGAGGGCCGGAGCGGGGGCCGCTGCCCCGGGGTGGGGGGTCGGGGGGGGGGACTCGGCCTCGCCCAGCGGCGCCCCGAGCGGGCCCCCCTCGCCTGGCCTCGGTGTTGGGGAGCGCAGGAGGGGCTTCCGGGCGAGGGCTGGGGCCGCTCCCGCGAACGGGTGTGTAAGCGTGTGCAGCGAGCGGGGCGAGCCGAGAGGAAGCGAGAGCGCCCGAGTTCGCAAAGAGCTGCTTTGTGTTTGGTATTTTGAGAAAATGGCCGAATGCCTATTTCGGCCAGGAATGCCGCCGCCGAGGCAGGCGCCGGGGGCCGCCGCACGTAGGAAGCCGTGCGGCGCGCTGGGGTCTGGAGCTTGGCCGGGACGGTCTTCCGGACGGACGGTGGAGTTTCCCGAGGGGTGGTCGTTGGGGGGTGGGGGGCGGTTGGGGAAAACGCCGAGCAGCCCGGGCGCTGAGCCTTGGCACAGCCCCGGCCCTCGGTCTGTTTCCTGTGATGGCATTTGATTCCAACTTTTTGCGGGTACGTGGAACTCAACCGGTTTGCGTTCTTGCGCTTCGGTGGAACGGATTACTTTTTCTTCTTTGTATTTTGGGTTAAACTTTATTAGTTTTCTTGCCACTTATTTGGGCCTTTCTAATGGGCAAGAGAACGCCTCCTTGGAGAGCAGCCCCTCTGGGATGGAGCCTGGCTGAGACGGTTTGAAAGGCCCTGCATGGTTTCAAGAAGGTGATCTTGTAATGGCTTCCCCCGGGCCGCAGGCCGAGTCCCACACAATGCGGGAAAGTTGCTGATTGTCGGGTTGAGTTGTGTGATTGTTTCTAGTAGGTGGCTTGAAAGATTATTTTCATTTGTGAAGTTTTGAGTCCACCAAACTTAACTTTTTCGCAGGAAGAAAAGGCCCGTCATTTTTCCCCCCTTTAAACAGGTCAAATCAGCAGAAAAATAAGAGACAAAGTGGTACTTGGTCACAGTAGTTTCCTCCTCTGGAGTTGGTTGAGGTAATGTGAGTTTCAGTTCAGTTGAAGAGTTTTATTACAGGCTTCTTTCTACTTTCTAGACATGTTTGCCTGGCTTTTGGATGTCTCCCTTTCCTGATTCAGACCAGTACATGTTGAAGGGGGATTTGGGAGGCTAGCTGTTTCCTATTCACATATTTGAATTTTAAAAGTAATTTCAGTTAACATTAAAAACGAAAGCTTTTGTTTTGTTCGTTGTTTTTTTTTGCACCAGGAAAATTAAAAGTGCTTGCCAATGGTAGACCTACTTGGTGGATCTAATTGTGTCAAAAATTTGATAAAGTTTTTCAGAGGGGTAATAGACTTTTTTTTTTGTTATGCCGTGAAGAATTTGAAATTACAAAAAGATTTTAAAGCCTTCTTTTTAGTAGTTAATGAAGTTCATTGAGCTTAGAGATTATATTGGAAATGTTTTTTAAAAGATATGAAGAATTACGGTAGTGTTTTGGCTTCAGACCAGTAAAGGTTGTGTTTAAACTGGTGCTTGTGTTTTGTTTTGTTTTGAATTCAGAACACAGTTATGGCCACCCAGGTAATGGGGCAGTCTTCTGGAGGAGGAGGGCTGTTCAACGGCAGTGGCAACATTGGCATGGCCTTGCCCAACGATATGTATGACTTGCATGACCTCTCCAAAGCTGAATTGGCTGCGCCTCAGCTCATCATGTTGGCAAATGTGGCCTTAACAGGGGAAGTAAATGGCAGCTGCTGTGATTACCTAGTTGGCGAAGAAAGACAGATGGCAGAATTGATGCCTGTTGGGGATAACAACTTTTCAGATAGTGATGGAGAAGGGCTTGAGGAGTCTCCTGAAATAAAAGGTGAACCCAATGGCCTGGGAAACATGGAACTGGAAAGTTTGGAACTCACTGTTGCAGAACCACAGCCTGTGTTTGAGGTATCAGCTGCCCCAGAAATTTACAGCTCAAATAAAGAGCTTCCTCCTGAGACACCTGGAACAGAGGACAAGTGCAAGACCTTGAAGACCAAACCCTTTCGTTGTAAGCCATGCCAGTATGAAGCAGAATCTGAAGAACAGTTTGTGCATCACATCAGAGTTCATAGTGCCAAGAAGTTTTTTGTGGAAGAAAGTGCAGAGAAGCAAGCAAAAGCCAGGGAATCTGGCTCTTCCACTGCTGAAGAGGGAGATTTCTCCAAAGGCCCCATTCGCTGTGACCGGTGTGGCTACAATACCAATCGATACGATCACTATACTGCTCACTTGAAGCACCATACTAGAGCTGGTGATAATGAGCGAGTCTACAAGTGCATCATTTGCACATATACCACCGTAAGCGAATATCACTGGAGAAAACACTTAAGAAACCATTTTCCAAGGAAAGTATACACATGTGGAAAATGCAACTATTTTTCAGACAGAAAAAACAATTATGTTCAGCATGTTCGGACTCATACAGGTAAGAGGACCTTTGCAGTCCATCACTTCAATGCACTTCTGATAATTGAGTGGGTAGTTAACCATAATGCTAAAAAGGGGGGAGGGGGCTGGGTTCAAACCCTGATTTGATTATCTGCTGTCTTTGTGACCATTGAACATGTTATTTATTCTCCGTGCCTCAGTTTCTCCATGGAGGTAACTATACTAGAGAATTAAAGGATCTAGTGAGGAACACAAATCAAGTACTGACGGTTATATGGAAGAATATTCAAGAGAAATCTTACTAATGTTCTTTCTAAAATATATACTCTAACAACTTGGGATAGACCATTTAGCCAGATTAGACTACTGTTTTTGTCAGAAGATGTATTTAGTTGGCAGTGAATACATCTAGATGCATACAGTAGTTTCCCAAAGGAATTTAGGACTTTGATAAAAAAAGAAAAAAACTAACCCTTGCATAACCACATTTAACAGAGCCTCAAACTATTTAAAACATTTGACTTGAGATATTGAACTCCTAAATGGAGCAATTTGTCCCCAAAACACAGAAATGTGAGAAGTTTTTAAAGGATTGGTGGCATTATTACTCAAATTATTTTCCTTAAGAAAACACCACTTGTGGAAAATGCAACTGTTTTTCAAACAAAAAGTAATGTTCAGCATATTTGAACTCATACAGGTAAGAGGACCTTTCTAATTTATAAGTGCCTTCTTTCAAAAAAAGTGGGACAATCTTAAAAATATGAACAATTGCAAACATCTCAAAAGTAAAAAGAATGCTATATTGCACCAACATATACCCATCATCTACACCCAATAGTTAGGAATATTTGGTCACATTTTGCAATTCATTTAAAAAAATAATAGCTTTATTGAGATATACTCTACTACCACACAGTTCATCCATTTAAAGTTATGGTTCAGTGATTTTAATATATTCACAGTGCTGGAGAGAATTATAATAGGTGAAATAAGCCAGTCAGAGAAAGGCAAGTACCATATCATTTCACTTATTAATATGTGGAATCTAATGAACAGAATAAATGCAAATAGAAAACAGACACCGTGGTAATTACCAAAGGGGAAGGATAGTGGGGAGTGGGTAGAAGAAGGTATGTGGGGCTTTCCCTGCCTATAGCATGGTGAACGTTCCTAAAACCTACCGATGTTGCTGTAAGAAGTGTGGCAGGCATCAACCCCACAAAGTAACACAGTACAAGAAAGGCAAGGATTCTCTGTATGCGCAGGGAAAGCAGCGTTATGACAGGGAGCAGAGTGGCTATGGTGGGAAGACTAAGCCGATTTTCTGAAAGAAAAAAAGCTAAAACTACAAAGAAGATAGTGCTGAGGCTTGAATGTGTTGAGCCCAATTGCAGATCTAAGAGAATGCTGCCTATGAAGAGATGCAAGCATTTTGAACTGGGAAGCGATACGAAGAGAAAGGGTCAAGTGATCCAGTTCTAAGCTTCATATTTTGTTTTATTATATGACAATAAAGTCTTGATACGTTCACTTAAAAAAAAAAAGAACGTATGTGGGTATAAATGGTGATGAAAGGAGACAGGGTGGTGAGCATAATACATTTTACAGTTGATGAATTAAAAAATTGTACACCTGGAACTTATATAATTTTATTAGCCAATGTCACCCCTAATAAATTCAATTAAAAATATATATTCACCAATTTTAGGACATCTTCACCCAAAACGAAACTATCAGTAGACACTTACCATTTCTCCTCAGTTCCTCTTAATTGTTGGCTTTTAAATTTACTTTAAAATTTTCGTAATTAGGAATCTTCATTTTTTTTTCAAATAAATGTTTGTAACTATAGATAGTTACTTTTTAAAGACATATTTTTTATTGCTTTCATAGAGGAAGGGAGAAGGAAACATTATAACACATTTTTTTGCGGGGAAACAAGTAAAATCGGATCCACCAGGGAGACTGTCAACACATATTTTGCAAAGTAAATAAATAGAGACCTCTTTTTAAACTAAAACACTGAAAGTTTCATAAAAAAATATCAAATAGATCGAAAGATATGAATATTTTACGGAAAGTCTAATTTTGGCGACGCAATTTGGCAGGGAAATGCCCGATTACAAAGTGTTAAGGAGAATCATTGATCAGCTGCTTTTTGCGCGCCCCCTACTGGGGATTGAGCCTGCAACTCTGCTTGTGCCCTGACCAGAAGTGAACCCTGACCTACGGGTTCCAAGGTTGATCCTTAGCCATTGAGCCACAGTGGCCAGGCTGGTAGTTATTTTAATTTACATTTTCCTGGGAAGGTTTGGCACTTCTGAGGTCTGGTTACTGGTCTGAACAATCTAGTACTGGACTCTTGGGTCACAAGTGAAAAGGGACTATTGGGATGCTGTTTGGTTGTGGAGTTGTCTCTGTAGAACCGAATCTCACAGGTGAAAGTGGGACACTGGGGAGGTGAATTGATACTGCTTTGCATGAGTGGTAGATTTTGAACTTGGAGGTGAAATTCCATTGCAGGAAAGAAGCCTGCGGCAAGATTTCTAAGCCCCAGCAGACGGCTTCTGCATTTAAAGTTTTAAAATCTAGTCAAGTAGTCTAGCCAGTGGCATTGCTCAGTGGTTGAGCATTGACCTGTCCACCAGAAGATCATGGTTCAATTCCTGGTTAAGGCACTTGCCTGGGTGGCTAGTTCAGTCTCCCGGGTGGGGGGCAGTGCAGGAGGCAGCCGATAAATGATTCTCTCTCATCATTGATGTTTCTCTCTCTCCCTCTCGGAAATCAATAAAAAAAAATATTAAAACATCTAGTCAAGTAAAAGAATTTGTAGTCCTTTGGAATTTGTTATAACCTATAAATGAATGTCTCCATGCCAAAGCATTTTATTTCAAACTAAAGAAGTTCAGACATTACAAAAATACTATAACTGAAGTGCATGACTTTTATGTGTACACTTTGATGAAGTTTTATAAATATATATACTCATAACCACCATGCGGTCAACAGAGACTATTAGCAGCACCCCAAGTGCCTTTGTCATATTAAATTTTGGGGGTAGGGGAGGGCAGTTTCAGTTTGATAACTTCAGAACTGTTGTGTGTCACTAACCTGTTTAAAAGTGTCCCCCAAAACTAAAACTTTTCTTATTTTTTACTGAATTTATTGGGATGACACTGATTACAAAAATTTAAAATATTTTCAACAATAATCTAAATTGTTGACTTAAGAACACTTTTAGGAGAAAATGAAGACAGTTGGAAAGATTTCAGTTTTGTATATTTCTAATTTTTTATGTAAAGCGTTATTTTAAAAATAGGAACTATTTTTTGCCATTTCTTAATTTTTATTATAGTGGTTATTTTAATCTAGTTATAGTATAGGTGACTAAATTTTAATGGCTATGGATTACATCGTTACACCATCCATTACTCAATATTTTCTCCACATTAATTTGAGGTTGATATTTTCACAATAAGATTATAACATTACATAGCTAACACTGGTTGAGTGGCTTTCACATTTTGTTAAACCGATTTGGTCTGTATGCTTTCTAAAAAGATTTTTCCATTCTATTACCTTGTGATTTTTATTTTATTTAATTTTGTTGAGAATTTTTGTTTGAGCCCAAACTGATGACAATTACTGGGAAGCAAGATCTCCAATGCTTCCTACCTTGTGATTAAAAAACCCCACAATTTGGTGGTATATAAATGGAAGGATAATTTCATTATGTAAATTCTGAGAGTATCTCTATTAAACACATGGTTCTAAATATTGTATTTATGAAAAAGTAAATTTATTAGTGCTAAACAGTAGAGATAAGAAATGACAGCAGAATCACCTATTTCTCGTTAGGTAATCTAGTTTTTTTCAGAGTAAATGAGTTTCTTTTATTGAGTAATCAATGCTAAATACTTTATTCTAGTCTATGCTAATCTTAGAACAGTTCATTAATGAAACAGGTTTGCCAAACATTAGCCTTTGATTACTTACTGAGAGGAAAACTTCTGGTTTAAAAGCTTGAAGTGCTGGGCCCAAGGTCACATACAAGAGATTTGAAATGCAAATCTCTTTATAGGTAATTAGTATGGTGGGGATGAGGATTGTTTTCATTAGGATCTTAAAAAATTTATAATTTTGTGGCTTAGATTATTTAACCAGTTCACAAATTATACTTTATTTTTCATTTCATAATGATTAATTTTTTTTTTTAGAGAGAAAGGAAGGAAGAGAGAGAGAGAGAGAGAGAGAGAGAGAGAGAGAGAGAGAGAGAGAGAGATTTGACCCATCTTTGCATTCATTGTGCCCTGACTGGGATCGAATCAGCAACCTTGATATAGTTGGATGACATTCTAACCAATTGAGCTACCTCGTCAGGGTCACAAATTCTACTTTAAAAGGTGACATTTTTGTCTGTATGTGTGACTGGAAAATCATTGTTTTGTAGGTTGTGCCTATAGTGTAGAATTGCACAGATAGAATCAATCTGTTTTGTTATAAAGAATTTAAAAGTAAATTATTCTTTATTGATTCTTCATGTTAACCTACACTAGTATTTAATTTTATTTCATTAACTTTTAAAATAACAGCTTGATAGAATTTACATACCATATAATTCACTATGGATAGGTCTGTTCTGGGACATTTCATGTATGAGTTGTCCTCAAAAAATGTATACACACTCAGTAATTATAAAGGCAGTGTTTATTTAACTATATTTCATTTTCAAAGTTGAGCTATCAGCTGTTACAGTGTGTATACATTTTTGGGGGGACACCCTAAATATGGAATCATTCAATATGTGACTACCTTTTCCCCCTTAGCAAAATGCTTTCAGAGTTCATTCATATTGTATGTATGATATTTATTTACCTTTAATTGCCATATAATTTTTTTATGGGTACACAATATTTCTTTTTAAATTTAAATTCTTTATTATTTATTACATATGTCTCCTTGGGTGCACAACATTTTGTTTATCCATTCATCAGTTAATGGGTGTTTGGTTTATTTATACTTTCTGGCTGTTATGAAAGATGCTACTATGAACATTTCTTGAACAAGTTTTTGTATGGACAGAAGTTTGGCGGTTTTTTGCCTTTTTTTTTTTAAATCTATCTATCTATAAGGAATTGCTGTCCCAACTAGGTAACTAACCATGTTTAATCATATGAGGAACTGCCAATTATTTTCTGAAGTGGCTGCATTAATTTTACAATCCCAGTAATGTATAAGAGTTTCAATTTCTACACAACGTAGCCAATATTTGTTAATATCTGTCACTTTGATTGTAGGCAACTAAGTGGGTGTGAAGTCTTCATCTTATTTTGATTTGCATTTCCTTTATGACTAATGATATTATGCATCTTTCCATTTTCTTATTGGCCATTTGTGGTAATTCTATAAAGAATTACTTTTAATATTTTAAAAACTATATTAAAATTCTTCCAGGTAAAAGTAGTCATTCTATGCTATGACTTATTTACAGCTAATCTATAGCTACCAGCCAGTTACAATTGAGCAGTTATATATACATTTCTCACTCATCACTACATTCTTTTTTCTTTCTTTATTCTCTTTCTTGTTTAATTTTATTAGACACGTGTTGCTGTATCTTACTATGCAGACAAAAAATAATAATTGGTATTTATTGAGGGCTTTATATGTGCCAAGACACAGTGTTAAGTACACTGGATGTATTAAATTCTCACAATTCTAAGAAGTGAAGGTACTGTTACTTTTCTAGATGCAGAAACTTGCTCAAGGTTGTAATTATGATCTTATGGCCAAAGACTAGATGAAACAAATTTTCAAACTTAAAAAAGTTTGTGGTCGACAACCCACACTGAAAAACAGACACATTTCCTGTCTTTGTGTCTTAAATTCTTCAGTACTAAATCACTGGCCTCTCATCTTCAATTGCTCTGTCCCTATGGTCTTATGAATAAAATTTGTTTTAACACCGACATTTCATAACAGCTGTATCTACCATGGGAAATTTTTAGCTAAACACAACAAAATCCCTGCTCAAAAGCATTCTTACTTTAAACTAACAATTTCAAATGGTAGGTTTATCCTTTTATTTTTTAATTAATTTATTTTTTTTTGTAAATGATTTCAGAGATGGAGAGAGAGAGAGAAACAGCAACAATGAGAGAATCATTGATCGGCTGCCCCCTGCACTGGGATCAAGCCCACAACCTGGGCATATGCCCTTACTGGGAATTGAACCTTGACCTCCTGGTTCATAGGTTGACGCTCAAACACTGAGCCACGCTGGCTGGGCTAGATTTACCATTTTTACAAGGATTTAAAAAAACTTAGCAAAGCCCTAGCCGGTTTGGCTCAGTGAATTGGCCTGTGGACTGAAAGGTCCCGGGTTCAATTCCTGTCAGGGGTGCATGCCTGGGTTGTGGACTCGATTCCCAGTGAGGGGTGTGCAGGGGGCAGCTGATCAATGAATGATTCTTCTCTCCCATCATTGATGTTTCTGTCTCTCCCAATCCCTTCCTCTCTGAAATCTATAAAAAAATATATATTAAAAAAAAAGCCAAAACAAAAAGAAAAAAAGTTACCCAAGCCATAGCATCAAAAATTTAGGAAGATTTGTTTTTTAAGGATAATTCTAAATTAAAAAAAAAAAAAATGCTCCCTGATGCCTTATCAAGATAATTCTCAGTAGTTAGCATTTTCTATAGACTGGCCAGGTAGCTTCAGTTGGTTACCCCCAGCCTGTTAGGGCGCAGAAAAGAATCAACCAATGGATTCATAGATAAATGGGGCAACAAATTGCTGTCTCTTTTTCTCCCTTCCCCTCTCTAAAAAAATCAACAAGTTTAATGTAATAATATGTAGTATTTCTGTGAAAATTAACAGTGCTGTAGAATTCAGAAAGCTAGTGATAGTTGTCAGCAAAGTTGAAATGATGTTATGTAAACCCTGTATGAAATAACTTATATTTCTAATACATTTACATAAATTGACTATGTGCCAGGAATAGGAAAATAATACAAAGTACTGATTATTGTATATAATAGTGAGAATAATGTTTGCCTTATTTTATCATATTTAAGCACTAATTATATTTTTTCAGGAGAACGCCCATATAAATGTGAACTTTGCCCTTACTCAAGTTCTCAGAAGACTCATCTAACTAGACACATGCGTACTCACTCAGGTTGGTAAGAAATGGGAACTTTTCAATCATTTTAGTAAATTACCATTATAAGGAAGTTCCAGACCTGGAACTGGATAATTATTTATGATTACATTTTTAATAGAATTTAGAAACTAGTTAAAAATCAGTGTTCTATTACTATGAAGTTGTATTTAAAGGGGGGATTCTTAATGAGTCCATAGGTGGAACTATAAATGTAAATGTGTGTGTACTTTCCTGGGAGAAGGGTTCTTAATTTTCATTAGCTCTTCAATAAATTCAGTGATACAGAAGTTGAACTGATATCTCAGACCAAGGCTGGTTAGTGCTTTTTGAGCAACTGCTACTTTCTCACACTCCTTCAACACGTATGACACCAGATTTCATGGTGTGTGGTTGCCAGGCTCTAGGGATTCCTTCGGAGCTTCTCAGGTCTTGAAATTTGGATTTGTTCTATTTTGAAGGTTGATAGGGCTTCTCTGAGGACTGATATACAAAAGCCTGCCTTTAAAGAATTATACATAATCTGAGATAATAACTTATTAGCCTATAATAGATAAAATTCAGACAGTAACAAGTAGATTCCTGTACTACAGTGAAAGATCAGGATCACCAACCAGAATTGGACCCCATTATCAAGCTGGCCAAGTTAAAAGTATTTGCATAGGTGGTCTTGTGATTGATAATTATTTCATTTTGGCCATGATTGACTCTTCGTGAACTGCCATGTCTCCTTTCGTATTTAGAATATATGTATATGTATGTACCCGTGTGGGCAAACTATGTTAAATACAATCTTGCTTACAAGCGTCTATGTAGACCAAGCATGTCAAACTCAAAGGCTAATGTGGGCCACCTAAACACATAAATAACCTTTAAATTTATGTGGGCTGCAAAAAACCAAAAGCTTCAATCTTCATGGAAACGTAGGTTTTTATTCTATACAGACAAGCTGAATACTAAGAGCTGAAATAAAGGAGTAATTGTTAACATGAAATAATAGGACGTTTAAATAAAAATCAGTTTTTTTCTTGAACATTAACTTACCAGACTGAATAACTGCACAAATTAATAAGCATAACGCAAATAAACTTATTTTTCTTGTTCTCTAAAGGCCAAACATTTTCTGTTGCGCACACCAAACAAGTCAGTCCAAGACTAATGATGTGGCAATCAGCTGCTAAAATATTCGCTGCTAGTATTAATCACGAGAAATGGTACAGCTGCCTGTAAGGCCCATAAGGGAAATGAGTGGAATAGGATTATAGTGACCAGTCATTAGCAAATGTTGTAGTTTGTTGTTAATAATTATGTGTAACTGGATATTGTAAAAATTAAGTTACAAAATTTTTATTAAAACGTGTCTTACACACTGTTATATTGGTTGGGCCACAAAAATATTCATTGTTGGCTGCATGTGGCCTGTAGGTCACGAGTTTGACATGCTTGATGTAGACCTACCTCCCTTAAGTTAACAGTTACCGTAAATCGGTGTGTCCAATTGGGTAGGCACTAGCCGCATGTGGCTATTGAGCTTGTGAAATGTGGTTGATTAGAATTGAGTTGTATAAAATACTGAAATTCAAATAGTATGAAGAAAATGCAAATACTCTATTTTTAAAATATTGATTACATGTTGACATAATATTGAATATATTAGGTTAAATAGTAAATTCACTTTACGTTTGTAATGTGACTACTAGAAAATTTAAAATTAAATATTTTGCTCGCATTTAAAAAATATATATGTTTTTATTGATTTCAGAGAGGAAAGGAGAGGGAAAGAGAGAAACATCAATTATGAGAGAGAATCATTGATCAGCTACCCTCTTGTAAGCCCCACACTGGGGATCAAGCTGCAACCTGGGCATGTGCCCTGACTGGGAATTGAACCATAACCTCCTGGTTCATAGGTTGACACTCAACCACTGAGCCATGCTGGTTGGGCTTGCTTGCATTTTATTGTTATTGAATATAGCTGTCTTATGTCAGTGACAAGACTGATTATAGTACAGATTCTGATTTATGAAGGGGTCACATAGTATGCTTGCTAGGCTTTCTTGACTCTACGTGCTTATCATCTTAACTAATAAAAGCGTAATATTAAAATTAACCGTTTCTTCGGGACGGCCTAAGCCACACCCACCAGCCAAATCAGAGTGACTGTATGCAAATTAACTAGCCAAGATGGTGGAGGCCGCAGCTCCGGTGTGCGGCTGCTGCCTCCGCCATCTTGGAAGCCTCTGTCCTGGGAAGGCATCTGGCGCCCTGGGCCGGCCAATGCCTTCCCAGGCGGAGAAGCCTTCCCAGGGGGGCAGGGACGAGCCGGTGGGACCCCGCGGTCCCCCCCTGGGAGGCCGATGAGGTCGCTAGGCGGAGAAGCCTTTCCGGAGGGGCGGGGACGAGCCGGCAGAACCCCGTGGCCTCCCAGGTGGAGAAGCCTGGGGGTGGGCAGGGATGAGCCAGTGGGACCCGCGGCCCCCTCCTGGGAGGCTGATGGTGTGGGCAGCGCCTGGCCAGCGCCACCCGATTGGCCTCCCAGGCGGAGAAGCCTTCCCAGGGGGCGGGGACGAGCCGGCGGGACCCCGCGGAGGAGGCCAATCCGGTGGCCAGTGCCACCCCATCGGCCTCCCAGGCAGAGAAGCCTTCTGGGGGGGCGGGGACGAGCCGGGGGACCCCGCGACCCCCTCCTGGGAGGCTGATGGGGTGGCCAGCACCACTCGATCTGCCTCCCAGGTGGAGAAGCCTGGGGGGTGGGGGGATGGGACTAGCCGGGGGACCCCATGGCCCCCTCCTGGGAGGCCAGTCGGGTGGCCAGCGCCACCCCATCGCTTCCCAGGCGGATGGCCTGGAGGGTCAGTGGGAGCTGTGGCCAGCCTGAAAACTGCCCTTAGCCCCTCACCCAGGCTTGCCACTCACCTAGGCTGGCCAGGCACACCAGCAGGTGGACATCCCCCAGAGGGGTCCCAAACTGTGAGAGGGCATAGGGTGGGCTGAGGAAACACCCCCCCTCACCACCCCAGTGCACAAATTTTTGTGCACTGGGCCCCTAGTGTTAATATATACTTTGACTGTACTTCTAAATCTCCAAAGCTATTGAGTTGGATCACTTAACCAGAACCTGGCTATGTTATCTTTCAGTGTTTCCTGGTTTCATTTTCTGAGGGTTACTTGGTTATCTCAAGCTTCGCTGAGGCTAGTAGACATATATCCTGTTGGTAGATAGTGCTCTAGCCCTTAAATAAAACATTTAAGAGCTTTACATGAGTTAATTCATTTAACTATCCTATCCTATATAATAAAATCATAATATGCAAATTGACCGAACCACAGAATAATGGGTTGCTATGACGTGTACTGACCACGAAGGGGTAGACACTTGATGCAGGAGCTGCCCCCTGGTGGTCAGTGTGCTCCCACAGAAGGAGCATTGCTTAGCCAGAAGCCAGGCACATGGCTGGCAAGCGCAGCAGAGTCGGCAGGAGCCTCTCCTGCCTCTGCTTGCAGGCAGACGGTAAGGAGCAAGGGGTCCCGGACTGCAAGAGGGATGTCTGCCGGCTTAGGTCCGATCCCCCCGCGGACATCCCCTGGGGGGTTCTGGACTCTGAGAAGGCACAGGCTGGGCTGAGAGGAACCCCCCCCCCCCCACATACACACACCCTCAAGTGCACGAATTTCGTGCACTGAGCCTCTAGTGATATATAAGTTCTATTCCCATTTTACAAATGTGGAAACTAAGGCATTGAAGAAATGTGGCCATTTTTCTTGTAGAATGCCCTCCTTTTGGATTTTTCCTTACTTTTTCATGGTATCATTTAGTTTTTTCTTTGTCCCTATGTCTTGTATTACTTATATGCCAAAAATTAAATGTTTGATACTTCATGATTTAAAGTCATATATCTGATTGACCTGTACTATTAGAATGACAAAGTACTTGTATCTTCATTGAAATACTTTTGTCATTGTATAAGTATTTATCTACGGTGTTTTAATAATCTTTGAACAATTTTGAGTGTGCTAACTGTTGTTTTTGGATTTTCTTTGCTATATGTTTTCTTTTGAATTACCGTATTTTCTGGCATATAAGACGACTTTTTAACCAGGAAAATCTTCTCAAAAGTCGGGGGTCATCAATGGAGCCATACGGAGACCGCAAGTGTCTCAAGTCGGCTCCTTTTTGTGCCGCATACGGTCTCTGTCCGGACTTTTTAACCCAGGAAAATCTTCTCAAAAGTTGGGGGTTGTCTTATACGCTCAGTCGTCTTATATGTCAGAAAATACGGTATTATTTTTTAAAGATTTTTAAAATATGTATTTTTATTGATTTCGGAGAGGGAGAGGGAAAGAGAAATAGAAATATCAGTGATGAGAGAGAATCATTGATTAGCTGCCTCCTGCATGCCTTCTGTTGGAGATTGAGCACAACCCAGGCATATGCCCTGAGTAGGAATCGAACCTTGACCTCCTGGTTCATAGGTTTATATCCAACCACTGACCCATATTGGCCAGGCTTCCTTGCTATTCTTTCTGAACTAGTCTTTAAAACAAACAACTAGACCATACTTTATTTTTTTTAATATGTTATTATTGATTTTGAGAGGTTTTCTAATATAAGCAGGATTTTACGGCCATAGGAGGAAAATTGGAGCAAGTAAATTATGCTGCCATCACATTTTAAACAAATTTCTACATCTTCCCATACCTTGGCTAATGCTTGCTATATAAATACCCTCATTCACTAGGGTTTTTTTAAATACTGCTGTTTTCTTTATAATTTTTTAATTATCACAGATGTTTATTCAGAGGTAGGGTTTATGTGGATAGGCAGGATATGATGACCCCTCCCTTCCCCCCAATACTAAAAACTAACCAGTTTATTACTATAGGTAATGCATATAGGGTGCCTGGCTAACTGCCCATGCTAAGTGTTTATATGGTTAAATAATCTAAATACTAGATGAAGTGTATACCTGAAACCCATACAATTTTATTAACCATCAAGTCACTCCAGTAAATTAAAATTAAAATTTTTAAAAGAAAAGAATATTTTACAGGTGAGGAAATAAGGCTTTAGAGAGTTTTCAGTACCTTGGTCAAGATCTCACAGTAAATTGCAGAATTCCATATTTGATCACCCAGATATTCTTACTCCAAAACAGTTCTTAACTATTATGCCACCTATCGTTGCCTATTCTTGTCTGTATATGTAAAACAAATGCTTGTCTCCATTGAGGTGATTCACTGAAGAGAGGACAAGATACGGCCAACCACTACGGAGTAATGTAGCATGTTGTAGAAACTTATTTACAAATTTGTTAGTGAACTAACATGGAAAAGAATTGTCCACTTAGCTACATGTCCAATCTGAATCACTTGGATACGTATTTGTTTCTGTGATCAAGTGTTTTATCGTCAGACATGTAAAGCATACCATCTACATCTACATGGTTTTACTTAATGTCTGAGTAGCTTTGCTTTATGAAAATATTAAGACGTGATATGAATTTGAGAATGTTTGAGAGATGAATTTTCATAAATGTCAATTTCCGTTTTTCTACTATGCATTCCATTGGACCAGTGGGGTATGGATACCATTTGGTAATATTTACTAGTGTGTGAGCTAGATGGGTATGTATTCAGGTAGAATGTGTTACTCTTATGCCTTTAATTTGGGGGTGGGGGTTGTTCTGGTTTATAATGTACCTGTGATTATTACTTTGTTTGCTTATTTTACATACCATATCTATTTGTATGCTCCTTCAAATTTACCTGGTTTCTTTGGCCATTTTTTAAAAGAAGGTGGGTAAAAATCAAGGAAAGGTTTCTGACTAGGCTATATTTTTGCTTTAAAATACTATCTTTGGCATTGGGAAAATTTGCTGAATTACGTTTGACAGCTTTGCCTTGATGGATAAAAGGGTTAAATTTAAAGCGGGGGAAGGCCCTTTGCTCCTGAGGCTAACGCAGTGTTTTAAAACTTGTATGGAAGTCTGGGAGTGTAGCTTAGAGTATAAATTATTTCTTTAAAATCTCAAGACTTTAAAATATCTGAATTTTATATTCCACTCAGTTATACTTTTTTTTAAACTAAACATAAAACATTTGAAGTTATTTTCTTTGAGGGCCCTCACTCCAAAATTACCATCCAGAGCTGAACTTGACTAGTAATTGTTGTATATTAACAAATGTCTGCTCTTTAATAGTTCTTGAGAGCCTAATGTTGATGAAATTTTTAGATGATGATGGCTAACTGTGAGATAATTATTTCTTTGTTTCACAATCCATGTCAAGGGATGGAGAAAAGATATACAAATAAATATGGTAAATGTAAAGTGCATGAAATTGTCTTTTCCATATATAGTTTTTGTGGGTTTTTGTTAACATAATCCAATTCCTTATATTTTAATGTTCTTCAATTCATTTTTTAATGTCTTTAACGTCTCATTTACTTTTAGGTGAGAAGCCATTTAAATGTGATCAATGCAGTTATGTGGCCTCCAATCAACATGAAGTAACTCGCCATGCAAGACAGGTTCACAATGGGCCTAAACCTCTTAACTGCCCACACTGTGACTATAAAACAGCAGATAGAAGCAACTTCAAAAAACATGTGGAGCTACATGTTAATCCACGGCAATTCAATTGTCCTGTATGCGATTATGCAGCTTCCAAGAAGTGTAATCTGCAGTATCATTTCAAATCTAAGCATCCCACTTGTCCTAATAAAACAATGGATGTCTCAAAAGTGAAACTAAAGAAAACCAAAAAGCGAGAGGCTGACTTGCCTGATAATAATACCAATGAAAAAACAGAAACAGAGCAGACAAAAGTAAAGGGGGATATAGCTGGGAAGAAAAGTGAGAAGTCTGTAAAAGTTGAGAAAAAAGATAATGCTTCAAAAGAGAAAAAACCTTGTAGTAATGCTTCAATCCAGGTGACTACCAGAACTCGGAAATCAGCAATGGAAACTAGAGAGATGGATGTGCATTCAAGAACCAATGCAGAAAAAAACTGTAAAACCAAGAAAGGCAAAAGGAAGATGGAAGCTGATGCCCATTCCTTACAAGATCCTATTAATGATGAGGAACCTGTGACAAAAAAGAAAAAGAAGACAGAAAGCAAACCCAAAAATAGTCAGGAAGTACCAAAGTGTGAGAACAAAGTGGAGGACAATAAAAAGCAAAATACTTGTGCGAAAAAAAGTACAAAGAAGAAAACTCTGAAAAGTAAATCAAGTAGAAAAAGCAGCAAGCCTGCTCAGAAGGAGACTGTTCAGAGAGGGCCTGCTCAGACAGAGCCGCTGCCACCCATGGAGCCTCCTCAGGTGGGGCCTGTTCAGACAGAGCCTCCTCCCATAGAGCCTGCTCCAATGGAGGTTGTTCAGAAGGGGCCTGTTCAGATGGAGGAGCCTCCTGCCACGGAGCCTCCTCTTACTGAGCCTCCTCTTACGGAGCCTCCAATTCCCAAAAAGTCTCCTCGAAAAGACAATAAAAAGGAAAAGCCTAACATGCAGAGTGAAATGGCAAGGAAGGAGCAGGTCCTTATTGAAGTTGGCTTGGTGCCTGTTAAAGAGAGCCAACTTGTAAAGGAAAGTGCAAGTGCACAGGATTTCTTACCACCATTGCCAAAGGAAAGCTTAAAAGAAGAGGAGTCAAAAGACCAAAAATTACTCACTGAATGTGAAGGAAGTAAAGAAGCCCCTCTTCAAGAAGTAGAAGCAGAAGAGGCAGATAAGAGTCTAGCTGTTGTCAAGGAATCTGCCAATATTTCATCCTCTGAACAAAACTTGAATATGCTAGAGGGTGAAACTTCAGATGGTAAACATCAGACGGACACTAGGCTTTGTGAAATGGTTATGGATACAGATGAGAACAAAACAGAAAATCTCCCTGGCAAAGACTCGGCAGTTGAAGAATCTGTTTCATCACCGCTTCTTCCTCTACCAACAGAAAAACGAGAAGCAGTGTCCAAAACTGCCGTAGCATCACCTCCTGTTACCATGGCAGTAAATGAGTCTCAGGAAATGGATGAAGATGAAGGTATCCATAGTCATGATGGAAGTGACCTCAGTGACAACATGTCGGAGGGTAGTGATGATTCTGGATTAAATGGGGCCCGGCCAGTTCCACAAGAAGCTAGTAGGAAAAATGCAAAGGAAGCCTCGACAGTCAAAGTGGCTGAGGGAGATTTTGTTTGTATCTTCTGTGATCGTTCTTTTAGAAAAGAAAAAGATTACAGCAAGCACCTCAATCGCCATTTGGTTAATGTATACTTCCTTGAAAAAGCAGCTAAAGGACAGGAGTAATTAAACTTTGGAAAAGGCTTCAATTCTTAGTTTGTGAGGTCCTATTACATTTTATATTCCTTTATACTAGTAGACAACCATTTAATTTTAAAATTGCTTTAATTAGTATCCAATGTTGATTTTTAAGTGACACTCTTTTTCTTATGGTTCTCTCTACCTATTGTATACATTTTAGCAAATCCAAGGGAGTTAGTGTACTAAACCAGCAGACACCTAAATCTGTTAGCTTACACGTTTAATTGAAACTAGAAGGCTAAGGTGACATAGCATTTTATTGCTTTGTTTAGCTATAACTTGTCAGTTTACCCCTTATGTCTGTCTTCCTGTTTCAGTTTAGTTTATTCTTAGTTTCTTATGTAGCTCTATAAAAATTGGCATGCTTATAGCAAATTACTTGAAGAATTTGCCTGCTTTATATACAGTTAGCACTTTAAAATTTTTTTAGAGATGAGAAGAGACATTTAAATTGAAGAAAAATTCTCCAAGCAATGGACATTGTTTCAGTCCAGGTATTTACTCCTGAGTTTTGGTCAATATTTCTTATTTGTGTATGTTAATCGTCATAAAAACAATGATTTTGGTGTTTCTTTTTATTTTTTATTTTGGTGCTTTAATGGCTTAAGATATTGCACATTTTTTTTAACCTATGCAGTTAAATTTTTTCCTAGAAATAGCATTTGTGTTGAACAGTAACACTTTATACATATATATGCATGTTTATTTGGTCCTTTTTGGAGGGATGGTTTTAGTTTGTTTCCAAAAGGGCAGTTTTTCTTTTGCTGCAGTTGTCTTTTGTGCAGAATATTAGTGTGTGCAAGTTGGTGAGCAAATGAAACATAGGTTCAAGTCATTGATTTTGATTTTCACATCTTACATCTATAACTATTTCATATAAGTTATTTATTTTAAATGGATGTAGTAAATTCACAGCTCTCAGCTTGAACTTTGCAATAAGTGAACCACTAGACTATATTGATGGATTTTTCTCTCAAATACCAACCATAAGTAAAATTTATTGGCCTGTTTTAGTACACTACTACTTAAATGTACAGTGTTAAGTCATATCTTTGAGGAAAATCTTTTTTCATAGATGGTTGGTTGTCCATATGGCTACTCAGCTGAGGAAACAATTCTAAGTGACATTTGGAAATTACAAACCTGGAATTAAGAGACATAACACCTTCAAATTACACAAAATGTCAATTGTGAGATTCCAAAGCCATAACAATTATACAAAAAAACTAGTATGAGAAGAAGGTAGTATGAGTGCTGGTAGACCAGCAGCTATTCCTATGAATACAATGAAAAAGGCTGGTGAACCTTAATTACAGTCCAGATTTAAAAATCACACTTTCTCAGGGATCTCCACAAATGAGTGGGTTTCCTGGCTGTCACTGTGACAGCCTCTTTGTACAGGTGAGGCCTCAAATGAATTGCAGCTATCTTGGTGTTCCTATACTTTGTAGGAAAAAATGTATACTCCCAAACTTAACTTTGTTTTGATAGGTTCTTTGGCCATTCGCCAAAGAATGAAAGAATCCAACAGGATTTTTCTTGTTGATAGTAGTTATTCATTGCAGTAAAAATAAACTATGATCCCAATAAGGAATCTTAAACAATTCCGATCTTCCATTTTCTGTTATGAAAATTTTATATCTCATTTATTTTCTTTTCTCTGGTGATCTTTTTGAGGTGTAGGTTGCAGAGTTTGGTAGTGCAACATGAAAAAAGATTAGGAAAAGCGTTGAAGTGTGGGTGGAAAACTTGTTAAAAATCTAAGAGTGAAGTTTGAGTTAAAAGACATTTGAACTTTGAATTGACTGGGAGGCCAAAGATTCAAAGATGATTCTCTCAAGACATGAGGAGTAAATTGTGTGTTAATAGTGTGTTTTGTGTGCATGAATGGAAATTTGTAAATGATGTTGAATTCTAGGTGAATTCTTGGCTCTGACAATCACTGTCAACAGAAGATCAAGCTGCAAATATTTATGTTTTAAAACTTAAATTATAAAGCTAGTTAAATCTTCCTAACAACTAGTTTTGATGTTCATGGATACATTTTATGTACGTTACCTTTTACATTATGAGAAAATTCATGTTAAGTACAGAGTGGAGATTGGGAATCAATCTGGGGGAGAGGTTTTGGTAGATTCTTTCGTACTAAAGAAAAACATTTGACTTCTTGGGAATTGACTTAATTTCTTACCTAGTTTTAAAGACGAGAATGCTAAATAAAAATATGAAGGAAATTAAAACTCCTTATTGTTAAATTGATCCGTGAAAACATTGTTATTAGAAATTGGGTAGGGCTTTTGAGGCCTTTCTTCCAGAAGACAAAGACTTGATTGTCAGGCCTATATTAGGTTCTGAACCTTAATGCCATGTATTTGTACTTACTAAAAATTGTTTCAGTGAAAAGCATATTAATACGAACTTCTGGTCTAGTTGGGAGTTCTTCCATTTGAAAAATGTGATATTTGCATGAAACTGAATCTTTGTGTTTTCTCAGTTTCCCCTCCACTGGATAGAATTTAAGCTAGACTCCCCTTTTGATAAAGGAAAAAAAAGTGAACATGTTATTTGTAAATTGATGTTTAGTGACTAGAGATAAACTTGAAATACTAGAATACATTATAAGCCTAATCCTAGGTAGTCTTATGAAAATGTATCTCTTAACTATCTTTTGAATCTATTGTTTTCAATATATTTTAAGTTATATATTTTCTCTTTTCAGAGCTGCTTCTTTCAGGCGCCTTTTTTTATTTTATTGAAATGTAATTTACAAGGGGCAACATTTTTTTTTTTTTTTTACAAGGTTTCTTATAACTATGGCTGGATGTTTTCACTAGTCTTCCAAGAAGGGTCATTTTATTTGTTAGAGTCACTTCTAAAGTCCTGTGGTCTTTAACTTAGGGACTATTTTTTATATGAGTGCTAATAAATATTTAAACCCAAGTAGACCTCATTACATGTCACCCTATGAATGTTGACAATGGAAGGGACTACCTTGACTGTAGTATATCAGTTCTGGACTGAAAAGCTGGGGAAGGAATATAATTTTCTTTTTTGCATAAATCAGAAAAATAGTTAGTGTGTGGAGTTTTCCTTCTTGACCTCAGCAGATAAACTGAGCTGATAGTGTTAATTCAGATTCAGGAAATTATCTGAATCCTGGTTTGTGTAGATTTGCAATCTACATGAAATATTAACTAAATCAAATAGCTTTTCAGTTTCACATGTATACATAAGCTTTCCCCACTCTTTTCAGCATCCATTAGTTAGTTATTGAACTTTGTAAACTGGCATTGAAACATTGCAACACTGTTTTGTTGTACCAATTTTATAAACTTACAGTGCAATACGTGTTATTTTTCAGAGACAAACCAAAGGTTAATTTCTCAAGGTTCTTGCTGCCTGCTTTAGCAGCCTTTGGAGGATCTTTTATATACATTTGTAATAGATGAAAAATAAAACATTGCAAATCTTCTTTCTTTTTCTTTTTAATGTTTAAACCATGTACCAAGTTTTTGGTCCAAATCATGTAAAATAAGTTAAACTTAAATTGCATTCTATTAACCAATATGAGTGTATTTCTGTAAGCATAGTTATGTTGAAATAAAGTTTTTAAAAGCATATTATGCCTTTGTTTATTGTTGGTACATTAGATATCAAGGAATCCAGATTTATTTTGCTGAAATTGCAAATGTATTAATAATTTTCTAAATTATTTTTCTCCAGACAACCCATAATATCTAAAAAGGTCATAGCAATCTTTATTGCTTGGGGTAACATAACAATCTAGTGGATGGTATAGTTCAAAGATAGTTCATATCTTCCTGTTCTCTGCTTTCTGGAGGGTGAAGGTTGGGAGAAACAATGAGAGGACAATTCATAGAAGGTCTTATGTAGTAACTAGTGTCTCGGTACACAGATTTGTGCATACTGAAAGAAAATTAGGAGAAATATTTTAGTACTGCTATTTGCACCTTGCTAATGAAAAGATTCTACCGAGTCTCCTATCTACCTACTCTAGAACTTCTGTGAGGATCAAATGAGATGAGGCATGGGAAAACGCTTCACAGATATTTGGTTAAACTAAAATGTTTACACCTGGCTCTAAAGCAAGTCAGGTTCCTGAGCTGAAGAAACTCCCAGGATGTTAGTCGCTAGGGAGAGGAAGCCAGGTGTTGCTCTGTGACATTACCCTGCGCCCCGTGACTTTCTCAGCTGGACTGTGGGCCACATTTTGCACCATGGGGTCTTGGCAGCATCGGCTGCGATTTGCTGGACTGTCGCTCCAGGGTGATGATGGGGCCTGTGTCCCAGTTGGGGGAAGCCGAATGTTGGTTTGTCAGTGCCAGGTACGTGGTGCGGTTTATTTTTAAACTAGGGGCTCGGTGCACAAAAATTTGCACTCGGGGTGGGGGTCCCTCAGCCTGGCCTGTGCCCTCTTGCAGTCTGGGACACCTCGGGGGGTATGTCCACCTGCTGGCATGCCTGGCCAGCCTGGGTGAGGGGCTGAGAGCCATTTTCAGGCTGCCCACAGCCCCTTCAGGGTTCCTGCACTGGGGGGTGGGAAGGCTGGTGAGTGCAGGCCTGGATGTTTCCCACCGGAGGGCCCACGATTGCACATGCCTGGTGGGCCCACACCGCTGAGGGGACACACCTGGTGCAGAGTTGGGTGGCAAGCCAGGGGCAGACCCTAGTGCAGGATCCCTCGGTGGGACCCTGCTGCTGAGCAAACACACCCGGGGTGGAGCTGGGCAGTGAACTGGCTTTGGATTCTCCACACTGTGCAGCAGACACTCCCGCACGCCCTGTGGAGGCCCCTGGCGGGGGGCGAATGAAGGTAGCAGACCCTGGACAGGTGTTCCTGGACACCCTGAGGAGGCCCCCAGGGCAGAGCCAGGCAGCGGACCCAGGACAGGCGTTCTTGGATGTCCCGCAGAGGCCCCCGGGGGGCAAAGCCAGGCAGCAGACCCAGGACGGCTGCTCCTGCACACCCTGCAGAGGCCCTGTGCTCCTGCATGCCCCGGGGAGGCCCCCAGGGGGTGGAGCCAGG
>PVJC01023710.1:0-26162 GCA_004026665.1 Murina feae | reverse complement strand
AAGGACCACACCAAGACACATCATTATTAAAATGCCAAGAGCAAAAGACAAGGAGAGAATCTTAAAAGCTGCAAGAGAAAAGCAGTTAGTTACCTACAAGGGGGAACCCATACGACTATCAGCTGATTTCTCAACAGAAACTCTGCAGGCCAGAAGGGAGTGGCAAGAAATATTCAAAGTGATGAACAGCAAGAACCTATAACCAAAATTACTTTACCCAGCAAGGCTATCATTCAGAATTGAAGGTCAGATAAAGAACTTCACAGACAAAAAAAAAAAGCTAAAGGAGTTCATCACCACCCAACCAGTATTATATGAAATGCTGAAAGGTATCCTTTGAGAAGAGGATGAAGAAAAAGTAAAGATAAAAATTATGAACAACAAATACATAGCTATCAACAAGTGAAACTAAAAATCAAGTGAATAAAAAATCTGATGAACAGAATAAACTGGTGAATAGAATAGAATCAGAGGCATAGAAAGGAAGTGGACTGACAATTTTCCGGGGTAAAAGGTGTTGGGGGTGCGGGAAGAGAATGGACAATGATCGTACACCTATGGATGAGGACAGTGCAGGGGGACAGAGGGTGGGGTGGGAAATGGGAGGAGGGGAGCTATGGGGG
The DNA here is from genome assembly GCA_004026665.1 of Murina feae. Taxonomy (NCBI): domain Eukaryota; kingdom Metazoa; phylum Chordata; class Mammalia; order Chiroptera; family Vespertilionidae; genus Murina; species Murina feae. Next base: position 25,539 of record PVJC01023710.1, on the reverse strand, counting down.
AAAAATAGAGGAACAACTGTAATAATCTGAACAATAAAGATAAATTAAAAAAAAAAGAATTCAAACACAAATCGGCATAGAGCTTAAAGTGAAAGTGAGTTTGTTACTCATGCAGTGAGACAGGGTGGGCTGTTCCACAGACAAGCAGCCCCCCTTTAGTGGAATTTGCTACCTCTATTGGGGGTGATTTAAACTGGGGAAAGGATATTCAATAAGGGGAAGAAATATTCAGAATCTTTCCAGAGGAGGGGTGGCGATTTCTCAAAGGACTTCCCTAAGCCATTTCGTGTCCTTATATGGATTATTCTATATTGAATCATGGTAGTATGTGATGGGTTAAGCTAATGTATTCCAATGAGTGAATAATGAGGTTAGAGGTTACCTTTAGGTGAAATTAGTCACCATATTGGATGAACTGGTCTCTGCCAGTTTTAAGCCATAAATCTGGTTGGGTGTGGTCTTATTTTCTTCTTGACAGTTCCTATAGCTTTTAGCAGTTGCAGCTATTTCACCACATACCTACCCAATCTCAGTGGCAGTGAGATGGAGCTTTGCCCAAACTGAAAGTGACAAGACCACACTATCCTCACAACTGCAGAGCAAATGCCAACGTGACAAACATCAGCCAAGTGGGCTTGGTCTGGGAGACGGGATAGATAGCAGGCCACCTCCCACACTGTCACTAGGAAACAAGCCACCACCTCTCCACACAGACTATTTAGTCATCACTCTTAGAGCAAAATGTCATCAATTTGAAGTTGTTGTTTTGTTTTGTGTGTGGTTTTTTTGTGTTTTTTTTTTAAGAAGGTTCTAAAATACTTTTTTTTCTTGATTCTTTCATTTTCTCTATTTTTTTTTTCTGAGTATATACTCACACATTTTACTAATTACAACTGAACTGGAAGTTCAATCATGTTTATAATTAGCTCAACATTGAGCTACTAAATTAAAAGACTAAATTCAATTTATATATTTGGAAACTACCAACCCTCCTATCACAAAAAACACCCAAATGTTCTTGTCAGGGAAATATATAAGAAAAATAAAAAACTTCATCAAAAACTATAAAAATAAACAAACAAAAAAAAGAAACAATTGAGTCAATTAGTATATTACTATTGTTTTGTTTATTTGTTTTTATATATTTTTAGTCTTTTAAAAGAGGAGACAAAAAAATCAATAATGAGAGAGAATCATTGATTGGCTGCCTCCTGCACATCCCCTACTGGGGATGGAGCCCACAACCCAGGTATGTGCCCTGACCAGGAATCAAACCATGACCTCCTGGTTCATAAGTCATTGCTCAACAATTGAGCCACATTGTCTGGGCTGTTTGTTTATTTGGTTTGTTGTTTTTTATTGAATTTATTGGGGTAACATTGCTTATATATAACTATTATTTTAATAATTCATTATACTTTCCTATAACCTCAACCAGAATTTGAAATATGGACTCAAGTCATTACTGCTAACATTTATTCAACACTTGATGTAAACAGGATACTGTGTATTGTGCTTTCCATGCATGTTCTCATGAAATATATTCATTCAGCATATTGTTTTATGTCACCTATGCACTAGGAACTGTGCCAGTTACTGGGCAGAGCGTGATGTCCTGGACTAGTTAGTACCTAGTCAGATACTACTTCTGTCCTCACTTAGCTTAACTTCTTATGGAGAACACACACAAAAAAGAAAGCAAACTGATAAAAAATAAAAATAATTCAATTATAAGTATTATCATAGAAACGTATGAGAGATTAAAAGAATGTCACACAGAGATCTTCTTTAGTTAGTGGTCAGGGAAAACCTCTGTGAAAAATATCTTTACCTGAGGCCTAAAGTTAGAAAACCACAAAAAGACTGGAGGTGAGGTGTGAGACAAGGAATGCAATGCAAAGGGCACATCTCATGCCAATGGCCAAGATCGGAAAGAGCTTGGAGTGGTCACAGGACTGAAGGAAAAACAGTATGGCTTTTGTGTGGAAAGCTTGAAAAGGGGTATAGCATAACATATATTTAGCAAAACATATACTAAACAATTATATATCTTAAGAGCCATGACAGGAAATGTGTATTTGATACTAAATGCAGTGAAGCCCTATAAAACCCAAAGCAGAAAAATAATGTGATCCCAATTAAATGCTAAAGATATGGAGGAATAAAGAAGATGAGACCATTTAAAAAATGAAATCTTATCAATTGTAACAACATGAATGGATGTAGAAAGTAGTATACTAAGTCAGATAGAGAAAGACTAAAACCATATGATTTCACATATATGTGGAATCTAAATAACAAAATAAACAAACAAAACAGAAACAGACTAATAGCTACAGAAAACAAACCAAGGGTTGCCAGATGAGAGGGGGTTGGGGGGCTGAGTGAAAAAGGTGAAGGGATTACAAACTACAAATTGGTAGTTACAAAATAATCATGGGATGTAAAGTACAGCATAGAGAATATAGTCAATCCTATATAATAAAAGCATAGTATGCAAATTGTCCCCTCAACTGGAGTTCTTCTGAGAGTTTGACCATGGGATGGGCCAACCAGGGGAAGGGAGGTAGTACTCAGCAGGCAGCTGGCAGCTGCTAGGAACCCTACCAGTGCACTGGGCCTGTAGTAATATAATAACTACTAGAGGCCTGTTGCAGGAAGACTCCTGCAAGAATAGGGCTTCCTGAGCCAGAGCGAAGCAGAGAAGGGAGCGAAGCCCACCTCAGCTCCCGTCTCTGCCGCCTCAACTCCCATCTCTGCCACCGCAGCTCCCCCTCTTCCCCCCTTCTCCCTCCCTTCTTCACCGTCTCCACTGCCTTGGCTTCGTTCCTTTTTCCACTGCTTGGCTCCCTTCTGCAGCACTTGGCTTCCTTTTACGCTGTCTTTAGTCTTCGCTCTCCTGTGTATGCAAATTAACTGCCATCTTTGATGAGTTAATTTTCATACAGTTGCTCTGATTGGCTGGTGGGCATGGCTTAGGTGTCTCAGAGTGGTGGTTAATTTGCATATTACTCTTTTATTAGAGTAGATGTATGGTGTCAGATGGGAACTAGATTTATTGGGGTAATCACTTCATAAATTTGTGTAATTATCTAACCACTATGTTGTACATCTGAAACTAATATAAAATAATATTTAATGTCAACTGTAATTGAAAAAATAATATAAAATAAAATAAAAGGGTAACACAAGGAAAAATAGATAAACATATGAAGGAATTCAGAATAAAGTGTGCTACCATGGCACGGGGGTTATTTTGAGTTGAAGGCAATTGAGATCCTTCACGTTCACAAGAAACTCTTAACTCTCCCTTAAAATTTTTTAATTGGTGTCTTGCCCAGAATAAGAGTTCTTAGTTTTTATGACCTATTTATTGGGCAGGACAAACTTCTAATTACTGAATATCTGCTCTTCTTATCGCCCTGCTCCTTTGAATGACTTTCCTCCCCTCTGAAGCTTCAGGCACCTTGCCTCATCCTTAGCCTAGAATGTCATATCAACCTCATTTTAACTTTGTGTCTCTGAGCCTCACATGTTTGGGGAATCTCTGACTCTCCAATGTACATGGGGTTTCCATATGTATGTATGTAATTAAGTTTGGTTATATTCTCTTATTAATCTGTTCATTTAATTGTTAGACCACCCAGAAAAACCTAGAAGAGTAAATAAAAATATCTTCCTCTCCCACAACATCATAGATGCAACAATGTGGAGATGGGATAAGAGGGACACAGGACTGGAAAACAACAACAACTAGATAGTAGATGCTTATAGCAATCTAGGCAGAGATGACTGTGGTTTGACTAAGGAGATAGCATTGGAGATAGAAGAATAGTGAAGGGGAGCAGAATTTGTCACCCCAAAATATATCACTTTGGCATGAGGATTATTTTGAGACAAGGTACTCAGAACCCAATGGTTTTAGGAGAAGTTCTTTACCTCCTCTTCAACTTGCAAAATTTACATTGGAACAGAGGTCTGTACCAGGTAGGAAGCTATTAATAAAGATACCCTCTAGGCATCTCTTAATGCAGCTGCCACTGTATTAACCATGAAATTAAAAGACATTACCTTTTCTTATTTTTATTATAATTTAGCATACACAGAGTGATTATTGGTTTATGTTCAATGGAAAGTTAAATAACCTACTACTAAAATTTCAAATCAATCTAATTTACATAGAATACATACCTTCGGTACGCATAATTTGTACTTATTTCTCAAATCAAATTTTTAGAAATGAAAGGTCTGTAGCATCCTTAGTTATTGTTTTTTAATTCTCTAAAGTTAATAATGTTCAGAGAAGTTATAAAAAGGTTAATCATGATTTTAATTTAAGGGTTTCATTCCATCCTATTCCTCAACCCCGCTTAGCATAACGTAGTTTTGCAGGCAAATCTTTTGAATAAAGATTTTTTTAAAGTTCTGCACAAATTCTTCTAAATTTTTCTGAGATTTGTCACAATCACATTCCTAAAACCTTTCAACAATGTAAAAACAGGCTACCTCATAGATAAAAGACTAAAAATATATATACCTTTCTGAGATTTGGAGATTGTATAGAATCACATTCACAGAAGCTCTAGAATATTCAGGGTTTCCTAGAATAGGTTATAAAAATCCATTTCCCATATTATCAAAACTTTATAAATTAAAAATGTACCGATTCAGAGTTGCATTTATTTTATAAAATCTTCAGAAACTAAAAATCTGGTTTTTTGATCCAGTAACTTTCATATGGTTCAATGAATTGCAACTGCTGGAGTAAAATATGAGCATTTTGGCTCCAAAACTAGAATATATAACCAAGTTTGAATAGATCATATGGCTCTATCCTGTAACCTATTTCACAAAGTTGACATATTTTCAAATGCAATTCAGTAGTCTCAATCTGAATGTTATAAAATGCATATGGAAAGGAACAAATGTATAACACTTGAAGCACAATACATCATTCACTAACACACCCCAAGCATTTCTTACAGATTTATGGAGTAATTTATGTGGAAAAATATATACATTTCAACATTTTCATTCCATGCCAACTACCTTAATTAAACTCATAGCACTTTAACCAATGTACACTAAAAAGTCAACCTAAAAAAGTAATATCTATATAGCTTACGGTTTTGAAAAATGTTTTCAAAAAGAGGAGTTCAAACCTATTTATAAGGACAAATATTTTCAATATGACACTTTTACCAAGATAAACCTTTCTTCCCTAACCTGTTTGGCTCAGTGGATAAAGCTCGTTTCCAGTCAAGGGCATGTACCTTGGTTTCGGGCACGTCCCCAGTAGGGAGTGTGCAGGAGGTAGCTGATCGATGTTTCTAACTCTCTATCCCTCTCTCTTCCTCTCTGTGAAAAATCAATAAAATATATTTTTTAAAGAAAGATAAAGCTTTCTTATAAAAGCTTGCAAATTTGAACTTGGTACTTAAAATTTCACTATCTCCCAAAATAGAAAAATGTATTTATCTTAAAGAATTTTATTGGTAAATTTAACTAGACCAAAACAATAAGGGACTTAAGTTTCTCTGACTCAAGGTAATGAAACTGGGTTTAACAGCTAGTGAATTAAGCTTAATTATTTTTCACAGCAGAAATGGTGACTTTTCAGGGACTTTTAACCTTTAATAAGATAGTATAGGCCCTGACCGGTTTGGTTCAGTGGATAGAGTGTCGGCCTACAGACTGGAGGGTCCCAGGTTCGATTCCGGTCAAGGACGTGTGCCTTTGTTGCGGGCACATCCCCAAGTGGGGGGTGTGCAGGAAGCAGCTGATCAATGTTTCTCTCTTATCAATGTTTCTGACTCTCTATCCTTCTCCCTTCCTCTCTGTGAAAAATCAATAAAATATATTTGAAAAAAAAAAAAGAATAGTATACATTTAACCAAAAAATATATCTCTGAAATTTCTGTACAGATCATTTGGCTTTAAAATTTTATAATTTTATAATCACTATACATAGAATTTAAATCTTAGTTATATATTTTCTCTTATCTTTAGAGAAAATTTAAGAAAAAAAAGATAAAGTGAATTACAGATGTGTCCAGAGTACCTACCTTTCTTCTGAGAACTGTATATACTGCTTTCTCTTTTAATTCAGAGAAATGTAAAGAAATTTCTCCTGATACTGATTTCCTTGATGATATGAAAGTATTCTTAAGATGAAATGGTGAATTTTTTGCTCTGAAACAGTAATGCAGTATTTTCCTTTGTTTGTAACTATGCACAAATGGCCTTGTTGATAGACAAGGAAATTGCTAGGTCTGGCTCTAAAGTAATGAGAAAATTCCACAGGCCAATTGCCAGAAACTGTGTTATCACTCTTTAGTCACAAATGGGGATACATGGTTTTTTATGTTTCTGTTAGAGCTACTAATCCATTGCTAAACAGAAAATGATAATTCAATTTTTATTGGTGTTTCTGTTTTAAAAGCTATCTGCTAACAGATGCTGGAACCACTAGGTTTCTTTGTTTTCTTCTCAAAATTATGAGATCAAACCTGAATATTGTGATCCCCTCTCCTCCTCCTAAAAAATACATACATAATAGATTTTTATAAGAAGTATATAAACCTGTTCAGAGGAAGGATAACCAATCTCATAGTTAAGCATGTTATAGAACATAAAAATGAAGTGAGTTTGGAAAGGCCAGAATTACTCTAATTTTGATACGTCAGTGACCCAATTCATGTGTCATGCATATAGCCTCCATACTGGGTTTTATTATACCATTTGTTCACAGACCCTTATTTTGTCAAGAAAAAGCATATACCATATTTTCCAGCATATAAGACGACTTTTTATCCCAGGAAAATCTTCTCAAAAGTCAGGTGTCATCTTATAGGGCGGGTGCTGAAACTTCCGAGCCAGACTGGAAAATCTGTGGTTGCCGCATACGGTGGGGGGAGCTCAAAAACGGCCGCACTCCATTCATTACAATGGAGCTGGACAGAGACCGCAAGTGTCTGCGGTGGGCTCCTTTTTGTGCCGCACACGGTCTCTGTCCGGACTTTTTAACCCAGGGAAATCTTCTCAAAAGTTGGGGGTCGTGTTATACACCCAGTCGTCTTACACGCCAGAAAATATGGTAGTAATGAGATTCATATATTTACGGCCCCTTTTTCAACTATAAGACTGGAACAAATAAGGGATTTGAGTCAAATGTGAAACAAATAGGGGATAATACCATCTAGGAACATGAAGGCAGGAAATCCATGGACAGAAAATGATTAACTATATGGGACATCAGGGCTGAGAGGCTATTTGGTCAGTGCCAGTAAAGTAATCAGTGCCGATAATTCCTTATGTGATCTAAAAATAAAATAAAAACAGAAACGTTTCAAAAGGAAGGCATTTTACTTAATAGGAAGGACAGAGTTTTCTATTTGGATAAAAATTGATTCTGCTACATAATATCAAGGAGGAATAGAACAAGATGGACACCTTATAGCTGAAATGTCTAGAAAAGAGATTTTCAGATATTTGAGTGGAAACTCAAGCTCTTGGAGCCAAGAGTATTCTTAGTGTTTGTGCTGTGAGCATCACCAAATCGAGCATTAAACCTGAGCCCTGTGATTTAGGTAACATTGGAAATGCCCTCACCCATATCATCTTCCAGAATCCTCCTTCTTAATATTTCAAACTCTAGCAATGCAAATTCATTTTGTGTTACTCACTTGTGTGACCTTGGGCAACTAATCTAACTTCTTTAGCCCAAATGGTGTTAAGATGAAATGAAATACTGTATTTGAAGCACTCAAAAGTGCCTGGCACATATTAAGTATTTTAATAAGTGTATTAATAATGAGAGGTATAATTAAGGACTTCTTTCTACAGAATGACTCTCTGAAGCAATCAATTTTGACAGAGACAAGGGCAGAGTGAGAGAGAGAATTCACAGACCAAGGCAGAAAGGCTACCCCCGAGAGGCAGGGAAGGGGAAGTGATCAGACTGGGAAAATGCCAGAACAGACAGAGGTGTAAGAGGAAATTAAAGGAATAAGGATATGTATGGGGGCGGGGGGGTAAAAGAGGATTAAACATGCCACAGTGTTAAACATTCCACAGCACATAAAAAGAGATGGAAAACATAAACTCTTAGATTTGATCACATCAAAGGCTTTCTCTGAAAAATATGTCATAAACAAAGTTAAAAGATAAATCCAGAGTTGTTAAAAATCACCACCATGAAGGGCTTTCTTTCTAGCTTTATGAAAGAGTTTTTTAAATCACTAAGAAAAAGATATGCACCTGAATAGAAAAAAAATGGTTAACTTCATGAATTCATGTCAGAAAGAAAAATGCCCATTTACATATTAAACATGCTCAACTGCAATAGTAATCAAAGAATTGCTATTTAAAGCAACAATAAGTAGTCTCATTTTTTAAGACCAGAAAACATTTTTTAAATATGCCTATTGCTGTTGAGGTAAACCAAGCATTTTTTACACAGTTGGTTTGGGTGTAAACCGGATAAAATATTTCTTAGGATAATTTGAAAGATATTTAAATATGTTTAGAGCCCAGCTGGTGTGGCTCAGTGGTTGAGCATTGACCCATGAACCAGGAGTCACGGTTCCATTCCCAGTCAGGGCCCATGCACGGATTGTGGGCTCCGTCCCCAGGAGGGAGTGTGCAGGAGGCTGCTGGTCAATGATTCTCTCTCATAATTAGTGTCTTTCCCCCATCATTGATGTGTTTCTCTTTTTCCCTCTCCCTTCCTCTCTGAAATCAATAAAAATATTTTTTAAATATGCTTACAATTGTGATCTTGAGTTGAGCACAAGGTAGCTGAGCACACAACTAAAGTGCATTCCTGAGCTTCCCTGGTAATAGTGGTGAAGTCCAACTATGACCAATTTCTACCAAGGGATTCTGAGTAGAATTCAGGCCACCTGCAGGATTGACCCATAGAAACCTATGCAATATCCCATTCTGCTTTCCTTCCCTAGGCTGTTGGTTGGCCATCATATCCCAGTGTGCCATCATTATCCTGGAACTGAATAATGGCCTTCCTTCTGCACCACTACCCCAAATCTGTGCCTCACCCTAATTGATCTTTATGTGGGCAAAAAGCATATCTAGATAAGCGCTAATATCTGAGAGTTTGTTATTCAGATAGTACAACTAAAATAAATCTCTTAATTCTACTTCTAGAAATGTATTTTATTATGTTTAAGGAACATATATTAACACCATGAACTATAATAACTAGGATGAAATGAGAATTGCCTATCTAACAAAATAAATTATAAAATTATAGAATATTCATTTAATGGAAAAATCTTGCCACAATTAAAAAATATGTTTAATTATATAGGGAAATATGTACAAGAAATTGTTTTTTTTAAAGCAGTGTACTAAACTATATACAACATATGATCACAATTGTACAATCCAACCACCAATATTTGGAGGCAATGGAATTATCTGTAATTTTATGTTATTCCTATTTTTATCCAAACATTTTACAATAAGTGTTTATTGGCTTTATTCAGCAAAACATTCTTATAAATTTTATATTAAAAGATGAGAGGAGCCCTAGCCGGTTTGGACTAACATTGGCCTAGGGTCCCAGGTTCAATTCTGGTCAAGGGTACAAGGCCAGGTTGTGGGTTGGATCCCCAGTTCAGGGGCATGCAGAAAGCAGCCAATCAATGATTCTATCTCTCTCTCCCTCTCCCTTGCTCTTTGAACTCAATAAAAATATAAAAAAAGAAAAGAAAAATGATGTTTAAAAAAAGAAGTGAGAGGAAAGAAAGAAAAGAGCCCAAAAGTTTTCATTTACAGAATTGCACTACATGATTTTGCCAAGACTGTCCTCTGCACACAATTATAGAGCTTCCCCCTGGGGGTGTTGTGAGTGGGGCACAGATGTGCTGAGTTATTGATCTTCTCACAGGGCAAAGTCCAGGGCTACTATCCAAGGGTCCAGGTAGTTGCCTCAAGGTCATCAGCAACCTTGTTATTGACTTTAGTGTTCTACATAAATACTACCATTTTCTGTATGTAATGTGACAGGAATAATGTTAGGAATCATCAGCTTAACACCCTTGTTAAAGAAAATATATATATTTCACACACACGCCCATTTCCTTTTATACAAAGAGGATAACAGACTCCATAACTAGAGTGTCTACATTAGGAAAAAAATGAAAAATGTGTAACATCCATGAAATCATGTAATCTAGATTAAATTACAAATAAAAAAAACCTCTACCGATAATACAAATAATAAATCTAGCATTATTACTTCAATAGTAGTTAAAATGGTAATTGCTCTTTTCTCTGACAAACTTACCACCGAAACATTTTATTTAATGTTTAGATGTTACACATTTCTCTTCATTTAAATCAAATGTAAGTGATGTGTTTCATATACACACCCGGAGAGAATTAATAAAACATTTTAAAATAACTGTACTATACTCATGAAAATTCTATAATATGTTATCAGTCAGAAAATGACTAAAAAGTGAGCCATATTTTTATTTGACTGTGTTTTGATGAGCATGAATGAAGCCACTGAAGGTAGAATAACTTTCAGAAGCTAGGATGACTATGAAACTTGACAGAATATTAGCATATGAATGATACAGAGCAGGAAGAAGTTCATTTAAAGGAGTTTCTTATCATGGCCAACCTCTATGTGATATTAAATGAGTTCCAAAGAGTACATTGGTCCCATTGAAATTTGCTTCATAAAAATAAAATTGTAAACTAAATGCTTTGCCAGAAATAAAAGAAACCCCACCAACATCGTGCACACCTGCCAGTGATGATTAAACAAACAACAACAACAACAACAAAAAAGGCATTTAAATGTATACCTTAAAAAGAACTCCTCACCAAAAAAATAAAATAAAATAAGATTAAGTGAATTAGTTTTGGATTTTCATCTGAGTTTTCAGACATTATGCTTAGTATGTTGTATTTTTAAAGGGAAACAAGAAGATAAATTGAGATTCTCCTCTTAAATTTCCTCGTGGTAAATTAGAAACTGAAATGCATTAAAGAACCAATTTTCTGCTTTAAAAATGTGCATGTTTTTTAAAAGACCTCAAACCCACAAATGACCTAGAATTTCCAGGATGCTCAATTCTCTTTTAAAGAGAAAGTGTGCTAAGAAGAATTCCTGGGACTGGGAAGAAAAGAACTTCTCTGCCCAATTCCATACAAAAATGTCTTAAACAGAAGAAGGAGCCAATGACACATGAATGTAGACTAGATGGATCCTAAATAGGGAGGCTGGGGGCCTCTCCTTGACTCACCCAGCACCTTACGCTCCCCTCTGGACACTTGACACCCTGCGCTGCATTATAATTTCCTAGTTGATGATCTGTATATGCCTTCTTTGTGGGGAGGACCAGTGCCTCATACCCAATATTGTATCCTCAGTTAGCAGCACTTAGTGTTGGACACTCATTAAGCACATGTAAATAATTGAGTTTATTCACTTATACATACAATCCCTACATAGTTACTAAATAGTTATTATGTGTCAGATACTATTGTAAGCACTGAGATAAAGTGATGACTACGCTGTGGCTTTTTATGCCGAAACACAACCCTATGAGTAGAAAAAGAATCAACAGAGAGAAGCATTGTTATCAAGGAAGGCAGCAGCAGGAGCAGCAAGCTCCACCCAACAGTGGCTTCCTAAGGCCTGAGACTGGAAACACGCAAGAGGCCCCAGGAACTGTTGGTATCGGGATGGAGGGTTTTGATTCAAAAACTAAGATGCCACAGTTATTTGGTGAGGTTGACAAGCAACTGAGATGTGGGTAGAAATAGTAATATAATTAGTAACCGCAGAATGGTGAGGCCTGAGGAGGCTAACGTTACAATAAAACATTGATCATAAACCAAGTTGTATATGCTTTGAAAAGCCTTAAGGTAATCATGGAATCACTGCAAAGAAATATTTCTGATATGTATGTCCCTTTTTGTTGTTCATATCCACAGACATTTAGTTGAGGTGAAATCTGGAGCAATTTTTTTCAGTTACTATTTTAATGGTTTTCGTGTTTAAAAAAGAATGCATACACAGGAGCCTTTGATCTCATTAAAGAGACATGAACAAAAAAAATGTGAACTTACGAGTAATTTAATAATATGTTTTCAAAAGGAAAGTGAATCTAGCACAGAGGAAGTGCTGCTGCCTCTACACATGGATGCCACCCATGGGTTCTGTAAGTAGTGATTTTTAAAAATAAAACATATCGCTATGTAGGTAGATAGGTGAGTTATACATAAGAAAGATCAAAAGAAAACCGACAAGTAACCAAGTGTTTGTTTTGTATAATTTGTTTAAAAATGTACATCAAACACAGATTGCGCAGTTAGAAAGGTAGATAATGCCAAGCTTTTGTTTAGTATGTGAATACGGATACAGATTTACTTATAGATATAAGGTAGATATAGTCTGTGACCCACTAAAATTGTGTGTATTGATCACATAGACTGAGGAGTTCCCAGGATTCAAGACTGCGGTGCTAAAACCAGCCAAGTTTCTGCTAACTGGGATGAATTGAGCACTAAACTGGCATATACTCATCTGGGCAATAGGACATGCATTTCACAGATCTTTGTTATTGGTTCTCATGCTATTCTTTATAGAAAACTATTTTTAAATGATTTTAGGAGCTTTGGAAGTTTAATATTTGAAAATCTTATGCACCAAACGTCATAATAATTATTTCAAATAAATTAAATGTAAAATTAATTGTATATGTATAAAATATTTTACAATTAATTACCAGGTTGAAAATAAATTATTTATTGATTACTTAAATCATCAAGACACTAAATTATATGACACAATGATAAAATGTATCATATTTGATATGATAAAATATGAAACGTGATCCCTTGTCTGCATTTTTTCGCAGCATAGAAAGTTGAAGGAGCAAATGTAAAAGTAGGGGGGAAAAATCAATCCTGTCAGATAATAAGCTTCTATTAGTCACAAACTGTACACTTTGTATTGAAGACAATATACAAGCATGTTTTGTTCCCTTCGTATCAAAATAGCTTAATAATATATAAAATGCCATTGTTTTTACTACCCAAAATCTCATCTGAAAGATATGGAATTCATTTTCACTTGATTATAATTTTTCTTTTCCTTTTCAGAACAAGTCTCCACTGGCCTCCTGGAGGCCATTACTCTTTTATAACATATAAAATTGTGTGGCTGATTTCCAAGACCATAGCAAGCTGTGCTTCCCAATACTTAAACTGCAAGATTTGATTTCCTTCAAAAGAATGTTAGTGTCTGCATGAGTGAATTTTGTTTCTTGCTTTTTTGGTAAAATTCGAATCTATAGAAAACATAATTTATTTTTATTTTTATTCTTATAAACATTCACCTAGGTTGAGAAGCCACTCCAGAAATCACCCGGCTCATCACAAACCTTTACAAATTTAATGCGGGAGTAGTTTTTACTTTGACTCTCATGGAGGCACCGTTTTGTTAGATTCACTTTAAGATATGTGTCTGGCTTCTATTTGGACATAGGCTACGATGGCTGATGTAAAATACCATGAAAATGTTAGAGTGCAGTTGAGGCATGCATATAGCTAGTTATGTCTTCAGGTTTTCAAAATATTCATTGGCCTTTATTCCTCCTATCCTGGAGGAGAAAGTTGGAAACATTGCTGTACATCCTGATTTGGGCCTAATACATTTTCTTCCCGATTTTGTCTTTGGTTGCACCAGCAGATAGTGACTGTGTGTTTAATCTCCCTCAAAGCAAATATATGCCTGTAGCCTTTTCTCATGTTCCCTGAGAGTACAAAACAAGGGCAGCATTTCGTTATGTCCATAAGCAGACCTGAAGACACAATTGCCAGAGAGAGCAGCAGCATGGTTCACTGAAGCAAACTCACTAGCCAACAACATCTGCAGATAAATTCTATCAAGGGGAGGTAACAACAAAACTTTCAAAATGCTTCAGAAAGATAACCAAGAAGAAATACATCATAGGCCACGGAACATTTTGAAAAACATAACTAACTAGAAGCATGCCTCAACTGCACCATAACATGTTCATGGTATTTTATATCAGCCATAGGAGACTGTGTCAAAACAGAAGCCAGAGGCACATTCTAAAGTGAATCTAACAAAACCACACCTCCATGGGGGTTTTGCAAGCCAGAATACAGCACATGGTGACTTGCGATTGCTGGAGAGGGGAGAGGAGAGGGTTTATTTTGGTCTAGGATGGCGATGTAAGTCATGAAATTTCATAAGAGCCATGCCTCCAAGATCCCCACTCCACCACCCAAAAAACTTTCTCCTTCACTCACCCCTTCCTCCAAAAAGGTTGTGCTAGGAGAGGAGTCAAAACCTGACAATGTTTCCTCACGTACTCTCTCTATGCTTCATCCAGAGCTTTCCTTATTTATAAACTTCTCTCTATGCCTGATCAAGAAGAAGAAAGTTAAACAATTTGACCTGCATTTTACCATGGTGACTTTTATTTTGAGCTTCCCTGGGAACTGTACTATTAACATGCAAAATCTAGATAATCATATTGATATGTTATTTCAACAGCACAGTAATAAAATTAGTTAAGACTGCATGGAGTTCATCCTGTAGCAAAAAACAATGGTTGAACAACTAGAATGTGACAATTTTGGAGTTATGCCAATTAAAAGATGTGGTTTCTAGTCTCACAGAGATACCAGGTGAAGGCAGTAGGCCTCACAATTCCTACACCTTGCACAGATCTGAGAATACCTTGTGTTCCCACTGAGGAGGGTGAAGAGACTTTTTTATACACAGTTCTTACAACAGAGGCTTCAGGAGGCTCACATCTTGATAGAGGATAAATTACACTGAAAGGAAAGCCTGAAACTCACCGTTAAAAAAAAAAACAACCACATGTAAAAGTAAGTCGGGATCAAACTAATCCAAAAGTAGCTTAACTTTATGTGCATCGTTTCCCATTGCTGTGTAAAAATTACCACAAATGTATCACCCTAAATCAGGTCGCAGTCAAGGTGTCAGCCTGGTTACAGTGTCATCTCCAAGCTTACCTGGGAAGACTCTGCTTTCCAGCTATTTAGGTTGTCTGCAAAGTCCAGTTCCTTGTGGTTGTAGGACTGAGGGCCCTGAGGTTTTGTTTGCTGTCAACTAGAGGCCATCCTTAGGTCCTAGATACCACCCACAGTTCCCAGCCACAGAAGTCAACCATCATGGCCACTTTCTTCATCAAAGCTGCAAAGAAAGCATTTAGCTCCAGTCTAATGAGATGGAGTCTCATATAGCATGAGTGGCATCCCCTCCCCTTTGCTATATATAATATAACCCAATAAGAAGAGCAGCATCCTTTCAGTTTTACCACGTTTTTGTGATTAGAAGCACTGCAGCGGAGCAAATCATATAAAGGCATAGACACCAGGAGGCAGGGGTCACGGAGCCCTACAGTCTTTGACCCACTATGTGTTATATCATAATTCAAACTCTACATGAATGCCATAGTTAAATATTCAGTACTGTAAAATATACTCGACTTATCAACCAAAGTTACCAAACATGAAAAAGCAATAAATATGTCCTGTAACCTCACGCAAAAACAGATCCAGAAATGATATAGATGGATTTGCCAGGAAATGACTTAAAACAGCTATTATAAATCGTGTAAATATTTTCAAGAATGTGAAAGAGAAGATGAACACAAGAAGAAAACCTATGGAAGATTTAAAAGATCCTAGTTGAACTTACAGGAGGGAAAAATAGTAATATCTGAAATCAACAATATATTGGGTAGGATTCAGCAGATTAAACATTGCAGAGGATATGGAAACTTAAAATTATAATGTGATAAAAGTCATAAATAAGGAATTAAGAATAAAAAATATAGCCACAGAAAGTTATAAAAAAAATATGTGTAATTGAAAATCCAGGAGGAGAGAAAAGAGATGGAGGAGTGACAGGGAAATTTTTTTTGAAGAAATAATCATTTTTTAAAATTTTTTATTGATTAAATTATATGTGTCCTTATCCCCACGTTTCCCCCTGCCCCCCCCCACTTATGCCCTCACCCCTCTTTTGTCTGTGTCCATTGGTTAAGCCTATATGCTTGCATATAAGTCCTTTGGTTGATCTCTCCCCCTTACCCCCACCCTACCCTCTCTTCCCTCTGAGGTTTGATGATCTGATCGATGCTTCTCTGTCTCTGAATCTAATGTTTTCATTAGTTTATATTGTTCATTATGTTCCATAAATGAGTGAGATCATGTGGTATTTATCTTTCTCTGACTGGCTTATTTCACTTAGCATGATGCTCTCCAGTTCCATCCATGCTGTTGCAAATGGTAAGAACTCCATTTTTACCGTAGCGTAGTATTCCATTGTGTAGATATACCACAGTTTTCTAATCCACTCATCTACTGATGGGCACTTTGGCTGTTTCCAAATCTTAGCTATGGTAAATTGTGTTGTTATGAACATAGGGGTTCATATAGCCTTTCTAATTGGTGTTTTTAGTTTCTTGGGATATATTCCTAGAAGTGGGATCACTGGGTCAAATGGGAGTTCCATTTTTAGTTTTTTGAGGAAACTCCATACTTTTCTCCACAGTGCTTGTACCAGTCTGCATTCCCACCAGCAGTGCATGAGAGTTCCTTTTTCTCCACATCCTCACCAGCACTTGTCCTTTGTTGATTTGTTGATGATAGCCATTCTGACAGGTGTGAGATGGTACCACATTATCGTTTTGATTTGCATCTTATGGATGATTAGTGATTTTGAACATGTTTTCATAAGTCTTTTGGCCTTTCTTCCGTCTTCTTTCAAAAAGTATCTATTTAGGTCAGTTGTCCATTTTTTGATTGGGTTGTTTATCTTCCTTTTGTTAAGTTGTATGAGTTCCCTGTTGGAGATTAAACCCTTATTGATGATAACATTGGCAAATATGTTCTCCCATAAAGTGGGCTTCCTTGTTGTTTTGTTGATGGTTTCCTTTGCTCTGCAAAAGCTTTTTATTTTGATGTAGTCCCATTTGTTTATTTTCTCTTTAGTTTCCATTGCCCTAAGAGCAGTATCAGTGAAGAAATTGCTTCGGTATATGTCTGAGATTTTGCTGCCTGTGGATTACTCTAGTATTTTTATGATTTCCCGGCTTATGTTTAAGTCCTTTATCCAAATAATCATGGGACATTTTACAATTTTGATGAAAATTTTGAACCCACAGATACTCAGTAAACAATAAGCAGAGGAACTATATATAAAAAGAGACCAAGGAACATAACAATATATTGCTAAAAAGACAAGCAAGCCACATACTAGGAAAAAATAGTTGCTAGCAACTTATTGGTAAAGATCATATATCCAAAATAAGGAAAAAACTCTCAATATGCAATAATAAGAAAAAGAACTAATAAAAATAACGAGCTAAAATTTAAAATACACCTGAATAAAGAACATAAACAGATGGCAGATAAGCACATAAAAAGATACTTAATTGCATTAGTCGTTAGGGAAATGCAAATGAAAACCACAATGAGATATCCACTAGAATGACTGAAATTAAAAGACCAATAATACTAATGTTGGCAAAGATGTGGAACAACTGGAACACAGATTAAATGATATACTCATTATGGAAACATTTTGGCAATGTCTTGTAAAGTTAGCATATCACTTACTATAGCAGTCTCATGGCTTGGGATTTACCTAGGAAAAATGAAATGCTCACAAAGACGTGTACATAAATGTTCAACAGCTTTAATCACCATGAACCAAACTATACACAATACAAATGCCCATCAACAAGTAAATAGAAAATTTGTAGATTTAATTTTATTGGCATGAAATACTACTCAGCAATAAAGAGAACTATGGACACACTCAAAAACATGGACAAATTTTGAAATCATGCTGAGTGAAAGAGGCTAAACACAAAAGAAAAGAAAATGTGTTATTCTATTGAAATAAAATTCTAGAAATGGCAGAACTATGATGACTGAAAGCTGGTCAGTGTTTGCCACATGCTAGGAGTAGGGGAGGAGACTCAGCACAGGGCACTTGTTGGTTAGTAAAATTTCTCTTAATCTTGATTGTGGTGATGAACAAATGTGTATATTGTCAACAGTCATCAAACCATATAGGCAAAATAGGTAGACTGTATTGGATAGAAATTACACCTCAATTAAACTAAACAAACAAATATTTAAAATTAGAGGCCAGGAGCAAGAATTTGTGCCTGGGTGGGGTTGGGCCTGCCCCCATCAGGGCCAATGGGCCGGGCTGGCCAGAGGGGAGGGGCCACAGGAGATTGGCAGCTGGCCCTGCCCCTGTTTGGGGTTGAGGGGCCAATCAGGAGTGGGGCTGCCCTGGGGGGGAGGCCTGGAGAAGACCCACTGAGCTGGAGCTGAGCATGGGCCTCAGGCTTCCTAGGGAGGGTGGCCTTAGCAAGGAAACAGAAACCACCAGAAGGCTCTGCAAACAGGCCCTGAGCTCCCTTTGGCCAGGTGAACTCAGAGCTGGTGTCTCTATGTGTACATTAGACACAGCCCAGCACTCGCCTTTGTCTGTTGGTCAAGTCTATTACATCAAAAAACACGTTCCCCTTCTTCTCTTTGGGCCCTTACAACAAATGCAGGCCAATTAGAAGACATGGGCCCCAGTGGCAGAGCCAGGCCTCACAATCATCTAGAATTTAGGCCTAAGACAACTGGTAGCAATCTCCATGAAACGGAACACACTGTTTTAGAGTCTTAATTCTCCCCTAAAATGTGCCCAACTTCTCCTCTTTAGCTGGGATAGACTGAACTAAGGAACCAAAGACTGAGTTTCCTTTGAGGTGGGATCTACTGGGAACCGGCTGGTGGCAAGGTGCCTCACAGGCAGCTGCCTTCCCACAAGCTCCGTGTACTCTGAGCTGGTCTATTTCTGGTGGTGCTGGGTCCTGGGCTGCTGGCCAGGCAGCAGGTCCACAGGGTTTCTCTTCGCTGCCTTCCTGGCCTCCTGAGCAGTACCCTCTGCTGCTGCTTCCCAGCCTCCACGGGAGCGGAGGAACCGCAGCACACCACCAGGAGCGTGCTGCTTCTATGGGAGCTGTTCGGCTTCTGCGGGTGGTGGAAGCAAGTGTGGGTGCCGAGAGGGAGCCACATTGCTTCGGTGGGAGGCGGGCCTGCTGTCTCCTCTCTGGGCCTGTGCTTGAAGCAAGCGTCCCACCCCGCCTACTCCGGGCCGCTGCCCAGAGGTCCTCCATCACCATGGTGATGAAGTAAGCATTCTGCCAGGCCACCCATGCTGCCCACTCTCAGCAACAGCCCCCCCAGGACTGGGGGACTCCAGCAAGGCTGAGGGGACTGGGGGCTGCCATTTTGTAGCTATGGGTGCCACCATCTTTGTGGTGGAGTGACAGTTAATTTGCATATTACCCTTTTATTAGATAGGATTGCCTGGAAAAAATGTTTAAAGCAAATGAGAATGATATAGGAGTTAAATAAAGTCAAGTGGTGATAAGTGTCATGGAGAAAAATGAAGCATCAAAGGAGAGAGGGTGCATCAGAGTGGGAGAAAGTGTTGGAATTAAGTAAGGTAGTCAAGCTAAAACTTACGAAGACAGTGACACAATTAAAGATCTAAAAGAAGTGAGGGAAGAAGCAATGAGGCTAGGGGGGGAGAGTGGGAGTAAATGCCCAGGGACTGGAGCAGGTTAATCAATCAGGAATAAGACCTCAAGCTGCCAAGTTAATCTTCCTAAAGTACAACATAGATATTGTCACTCCAGGGTCCCACCAAGAATGATGTGTTCAGACCTTGGCATCAACCATTGAGAAGAACTTGACAATGGGAATAAATTTTGGGCAAAGAACCCCAGAAGGAAATAGATAAATCCTATCATAAAAAGAACAAGGACAAATCTATAATCAAGGAGATGCAGATAATTTAAAGAAATTCTTTTCATAAAGTAAAAGGAGTGGTATATTGCTCTTAAACCTGTACTGTATAAAGAAAATTGCCCTGTAAAAACAGCAAGCTACTTGATTCAAAATTTCATTTTAATTTTATCAGTTAACACATGGTTAGCATTTAAATTTGTTTTTAGAGAACCAGAAGTATGTTTTTATGTTTTCCCAAGTGGTATAAAATTTTAATGTGGCAGTGCTATCTGAGAAATCTACTTATTTGTTCCTTAGAGTTCATCTTCTAAAATTCCAAATATAAGCAGTCTTTAATTAGTGTTGTCCTTCCTATAAACCATCATTGTTTCCCAGTGCTTTAATTTGTCCCCCGTTAAAATCTTTACTGTCTCCTTTTAGTTCTACCAATTACACTTTTTCTTCCATTATGCCTATATTCACTGCTTCTGCTCTTTGTGTTGTCTTTTTTATCAGTTGTTGTAGGGTAAGGCAGAGGTGAAAGTCTTATGATAATGACTTCTTGATTAGAACAAGTCATTGGTGGCTAAATGCTAGAAAAACCACATTAATGAATAAAGGCAACACATGCAAGCCAAGTTAGAAAAATACTGATCTGTTGTCTATTTTCCCATCATCCTCTCCTTTAGTGTGTGTGTGTGTGTGTGTGTGTTTGCCAGAAAACTCAGCTCCCATTTATTTTTCTTGCTCTCCTGCCTTCCTTTGACCATTCTTTCCTCTCTACTATGCTGTAATCTATTGCCCTATTATGTTCAGTCATTCATTCACAGCGAGGCAC
This sequence comes from Murina feae, assembly GCA_004026665.1. NCBI lineage: Eukaryota > Metazoa > Chordata > Mammalia > Chiroptera > Vespertilionidae > Murina > Murina feae. Next base: position 4,853 of record PVJC01023710.1, on the reverse strand, counting down.
TTTTGTTCTGCCTTTAAACATGATTTCACTAACATTTTCTTCTTAGGTTCCATCCGTTACTGTAATTATCACTCAATCTTCTTTCTCCCTCTGTGTCAATGTCCTTTGAGTTTACTACCTGTTCATTTTCTCTCAGATTTGTCTTATTCCTTGCTTGCACAAGAAGAATAAGGGAAGGAGGGGTTTTATTGTTGTTGTTTTCAACAGAAATCGGTTCTTATGGAGCCTTTTAGAGTTTCCCTTTGATGTATAGCCAGATAGAATGCCATATGGAAACTGGGTATTTTTCTATATAAAGGTATACACAAAGCTATACTTTTTTATGAAGGGAATCATAGTCTACTAAATTGTAGAATTTTAAAAACCAGAAGAGACCTTGAGGCCATCTGGTCCAACTCCTTTATTTTCTAGAAAAGGGCAAATGGAAGCCAGCAGATTCTGATACCACTTATGTGTTAAACTTTGTATTTTGTGTTGCTTGTTACAAATTTATTCTCATCATCATTCCAAGAGTTAAATATTTAATACCATAAATATTTACTAAGCACCTCCTCAGTGCCCAGTCCAAGGGGAAAGAATAATAAATAAATAAAAACACCATTCAAAGAGCACCGTTGATTTTCCAAGTTTTAATACTCCAACTCACTTAATCATTACATTTTGACACATTCTTTTTTTAAAATATATTTTATTGATTTCAGAGAGGAAGGGAGAGGGAGATATATATAAAAGCATCAATGATGACAGAGAATCATTGCTCTTCTGCCTCCTGCATACCCCACACTAGGGATGGAGCCTGCAACCAGGGCATGTGCCCTGACTGGGAATGGAACCGTGACCTCCTGGTTCATAGGTCAATGCTCAACCACTGAGCCATGCCAGCTGGATAACACAAACATTCTTATCTCCATTTTGCAGAAAGTGAATCTAAGCCTCCAAGATGAGTGATTATTTGTCAAGGATTACAGAGCTAAGAAGAGGCACCCTGAGCATCTAAAATCAGGTCTGTCTCCATCCAAAGTATGTTTTTATTTGTTTATTTCTTGCTCACTTTAACCATTCAAGATGGTCTATTTAGAATAAGCACAATGATGTCAGATTCTGAGCCAGGTAATTGGTGGTCCAAGAGTTCCAAAACCAAATAACCTTTGGCCTCCTAATTCTGACCTTTCCAGCCTTGGCCCTAGTTTACCCTAATTATATGGGCCACAGTCCCCATGCCAAGACAGCCTGGGCAACCTCTGTGTGTGGGTGTGGTCAGTGTTCAATAAATGCACTGGGGATGTCATTGAGGAGATAGAATGTAAGAAAGATGTACTAGGTTTAGGTAATTAATTTTAAGGATGCTCCTTTGAAAATTCATAACTGTGATTATTATTTGTAAAAGTATCACTAATATTTAGTTCACTAAACAAAAAGTTCTCCCATTCATTTGTAACTTTATTTTTAGTTATTTTAGTTACTTTTTTATTTTTTCAATCCCTTTTCTTTACTCTCTCACTCAGTAATGTGATTCATCTTTCTGACCTGAATTTACTCCTTTTCCTTTAACATAATGGCAGTTCACATTGGTATCAGTGACATGAAGCCCAACTCCTTCACTAGACTTTTTTTTTTTTGAGATAAAGAAACCAAAATATTACTCAAACCTGAGAAGTCTCTTTAAAAATATGATCTTGCTAAATGTGACCTATCACAAACAAAACCCCACACTCATTTAGTTTAGGTCTTTAACTTCTTTGTAGTTAAACATTATTGACTCAATTCCCTCATGTCTATCATGCTTTTGATATTAAATCAAGGCAATTGTGTTAAAAAATTTCTTTTATTCATTTGCAATCTCAGGCTATTAAATTTGCATTGGTATTAGCGCTTAACCCTGCATCCAGATAAGTAAGGGTATACACACACATTGACAAAATTAAAAAAAAAAAAAAAAAACTTAGGAAAGTCGCTTGTCACCTATATAAGGATGTGTGGCACCTCTGTTTTACTTCTCCCCTGTCTAGTGGGAGTTACTTGAGGGGAAAGATTTTGTTTTGATTATTCATACCTGGTGCTACTGCCACATATTATATTTCACAATGTTCAGGAACTAAAGAAATTGAAGAATGAGCAAAAGCAGAAGGGAACTTACTTCATTTAACAATTACTTTTTTAGACTCTATTAAGTGTCAGGAACTATGCTGTAAACTTGAGTTACATTATTTTATTTGTTCACACAGCAACTTTGAGTCACATTTCATTATAGTCATTTTTAGAACAAACTTAAAAAAAAAAAAGTATCAGGATGGTTATTCAACTATTTCCAAGCCATGCATTCAGAAACTGGTTGATTTGAACCCCAGCCTGCCTGTCTCAAATGCCCATGTTCTTTCTACTTCACCACTCCCTCCTGTGTATAAACAAAGCCCATAAACATGGATTACTTCCTCTATATTGATCAAGAATATAACTCCTCATACAATGACCTAAAAATGCATTCCTGAATGTTGTTATATAACTAGGAACTAAAACCTGAGGCACTCAAGAAAATGATAAATTTATTAAAGACTTCAGTCCTGCTGAGCCCGTTTCTGTCACCTCATATAAATAACAGTCTGCCATGAAATCTGTAACAGCTTGAAGATAAAGAGTCTGCATTTACAGATGCCAGCACCACTGCAGGAGCTCAATTCAGGCACATGTTTCTGCAGGTAGACATATCTCAACTCTCTGCCCTTTAAGACAGGGCCCCTCTAGGCACTTCATCCTTACTACCTTCTAGAAGAATGTGTAGTTGCAGCAAACTTACCTAAATAACACACTGATTCTTCAGACCTAACACCCAGTTGAAGAGAGACTGTGTTGGCATTTTCTAGGATCATCATTCTCCTTGGGAGCAAATACCAATGCATCCATTTTACTTGTTTGTTTTAGCAAGGAAGCCCTCCTAGAAGCACTAGGTGGTCAGTTTAGCCGTCCTCTGATACAGCCAACCTAAGGCACAGATGGGGTAAGTCTCAGATGAGGTACAGGTTCCAGACAAAGGCTCCTATAGAAGTGTTCAATGTTAGATTTAAAGGGGGGACATGATGAGTACCTTGTTTAATACTTGGACATTTCATATGAGGCTTAAAGAGGTTCAGGGTGACTTGCCCAGGACTGTTGACATTTACGTGGCATAGTCAGTCTTAGGAATCCTTCTGCCACATCAGATTGCTGGCGAGAGCTCAAGTGAAGATATAGCCCAAACCCCAGAAACCCAAAAGGGGAAGTTGGCCAAGGCAGGTTAGTGACTACACCTGATCTGATTCCATCAAAATCCAAAATGATTTCCGTTCATATGCCGAAGGAATGAACAGGTCACAGGAGACTTTTACTTTCCAATATACTTGTATCTATCCAAATAGATGCTTTTTGTTTTTTTACTCTCCACTTGTTTGTTTATTTTTAACAAAATTGATCATTCTTTTATCCAGGGTTTGCACACCCACATTTCTCAGGGATGTGTATCCCCTATTTTGTGTCTCATCTTACAGAGGGATGTAAAGAGAAAGTCATTCTCCAAAGAATGAAAACTGCATCTCTTATCCCAATAGAAATTTCAGTTGCTGCTGTTTAAGACATGACGTATTAATCTAATGCGGAGCATATAATTTATGCTGAATCTATTCAAATTTTTTAAAATGCGTAAGTGAAGGAAATTATATCAAATAGTATATCTTACATTTTTCAAAAATGCGTGGGTATTGAAGTGGGCTGAATCAACCACGTGTCTCCCTAGTATCTGTTCTCTAGCTTCATCTTCCATTACTCTCAAATAACCATTGTGCAGAATTGTAAATTGTGTTCACTTTAAATGAATAGGCTTGGCCTTTTCACAAACAACTTAAAGATCTTCACTTTCACATACATGCTTTTCCTGCGTGCCCCATTCCAACAGTTCCACATTCATCCAAAATCCATTTCATTTTATCCCACTTCTGCCTCCACATTTACACTCATTACCATGCCTTCTCTGACCTTAAAGACCAACCTTTTAAAAGACCTTAATTTTATCCAAATGTTAGTAAACATATGAAAGATTATCTCATTCTCCAGCCTTTCTCAAACTCTCGAACCATAGAAACCCCTCCCTCCTTTCAACATCCATAGCACTTGTCATTTCTGACATTTAATTGGCACTTGGAAAATTCTACCTGAATTCAGTAGATATGGGGAACCCATAGCCCACAAGATGTCCTTTAGTCTTTGACGTCACTGACAGAATCTTGGAGAGCATTGTTAATATAGTTATTGCCTTTGGGCTGAACATTGATATGAGACATCAACACAGCATAATGAAGCCAGAGCAGGAAAAGATAGTAAATTCCATTTGGCAAATAAGGAGCCTGCTTGTTCAGAGGAATAGCAGGGGACCCCAGGCCAGAAATAGTCCTGTAATCATCACTATTTAATTAATAGATTTTGCTTACGATTTCTCAAATTTAAATCCAGAACTCTTGCCCCACTGGTAACTATGTTATTTATTTCTTTTTATTCAAAAAAAATATTTACTAAGCATCTACTGTGTGCCAGATACAGTGTGGATAATAATTTTAAAAATAAAAAGAATTGCCTTCATATTGGAACTTACATTCTAATGGAAGAAAACAGATTAAAAATGATACTAGCAAATCAAAAAAATATTTTAGAAGGTAATAATTTCTAAGGAGAAAAAAATCAAAAAAGAGGATGGATGGTGTCTAAGGAATATAACTTTTAACTAGGATCATAGGATCAGTCCTCACTGAGAAAGCAATATTTTAGCAACTATGTGAGGATGGTGAGGAGCAAGCCAAATGGTTATCTTACACAAAAGTATCCTCTTC
>PVJC01023709.1:0-26110 GCA_004026665.1 Murina feae | reverse complement strand
GCACCCATACGACTGTCAGCTGATTTCTCAACAGAAACTCTGCAGGCCAGAAGGGAGTGGCAAGAAATATTCAAAGTGATGAACAGCAAGAACCTACAACCAAAATTACTTTACCCAGCAAGGCTATCATTCAGAATTGAAGGTCAGATAAAGAGCTTCACAGACAAGAAAAAGCTAAAGGAGTTCATCACCACCCAACTAGCACTATATGAAATGCTGAAAGGTATCCTTTGAGAAGAGGATGAAGAAAAAGTAAAAATAAAAAGTATAAACAACAAATACATATCTTTCAATAAGTGAACCTAAAAATCAAGTGAATAAAAAATCTGATGAACAGAATGAACTGGTGATTAGAATAGAATCAGAGGCATAGAAAAGGAGTGGACTGACAATTTTCGGAGGTAAAGGGTGTTGGGAATGTGGGAAGAGAATGGACAATGATCGTACACCTGTGGATGAAGACAGTGATGGGGGGGGGGGAGACAGAGGGTGGGGTGGGAAATGGGAGGAGGGGAGCTTTGGGGGAAATAGAGGAACAACTGTAATAATTTGAACAATAAAGATAAATAAATTTTTTAAAAATGCAAAAAAAAAAAACCCACAAACTTTACTTACATAAAAAGAAAAAAGAAAAAAAGAAATGTCCTTATCTAATCAGCCAAGTCAGCTCTGGGATTAGAGTCTAAGCAATACTCTGAAATGGATTTTCCTTGTCACATCAGGTCAATGGTCTGGTATTTGAAAGACTTGAAAATTGGCCATTCTGTTCATTTATTATTTGTTCCATTATTCATGTTTTAATTCTTGTTAACACTTTTTGTGCCAGGTACTATATCAGCAGCATCTATAGTATAGATTCTATAATAGATTCTATACTGTTATGGCATTACAGTTGAGCAGAGAAGGCACATACATTGTGAGGGACAAAAATTTTTCTTTTATACCATCTAAATTCTTTAGCTGGTCTAACAATCAGATTAACACAAAACAGATTAACAGAAGAAAAACAACTTTCATATGTACGGGATGTAAGAAGTAAGGTGAGCCCCCAAATTCAGGAGTCCTGGTAGAACACAAAACATACTCGGGAGCCAGGCAGCAAGGCAAATATATTTACTTCTGCAGGAGGGTGCACAGCACATGGTCTGGAAGCACACACACACTGAGCAGGTGGTCTGCTTGGCATTTTTAATCCTAAGGCACGTGACCTGTCCCTCACTCTTGATTGGAGCTCAGGCAAACAGTCTTTCGTGATTGGCTAATTCAAATGAAGGGGTTGGCCTTTGTCATTTCAAGATGGTGGCTCCCCAGGGGACCTGCAAGGCGTTTGGCCAGAATAGTGGCTGCCAAGTCACGCAGTCCAAAATGGTGGCTGTCTAAACTGTTCTTTGACAGAAAAGATGACTTGTTCATTCTCACAATTCCCCCCTTTTCTTTATTTAAACTCTTTTCTTTAAACTCGGCTGACGTCCAGTGACTTTCGTGCTCTACAGCAGCGGTTCTCAACCTGTGAGTCAAGACCCCTTTGGTGGTCGAACAACCCTTTCACAGGGCTCACCTGGGACCATCCTGCCTATCAGATATTTACATTATGATTCATAACAGTACCAACATTACAGTTATAAAGTAGCAACAAAAATAATTTTATGATTGGGTCACATCATGAGGAACTGTGCTTAAAGGGCCAGAAGGTTGAGAACCACTGCACTACAGTGTCTAGGAGAACATTGATTTGCTGTTTGGTCAATGCAGTTTTAATTAACCTTTGGATAAGACACCCCTCTCCCCCATACATGGGATAATGTAATACCCCATCACTGTTACTCCTAACCAAAAGGATGAATATGGACACAATCTGCTCCCTTCCACATTCAAACCATTGCTCTAGTGAATCAGAGAAAGGACCCTAGATCCCAGGTTCTAGCTCACTCATCAGCTAAACCTGCCAATGCCTTAGGGCCTCAATGACGGTCTGTCTGCTGTGTTGTCAGGGATGAATGTACAGCACTGGCCCCAACATTACACATATCCCTCCTTTTTCTGCCATAATCATATCCAAGACCAACCTGTTTTCCCAGGTCATCATGCTGGTGGCATCTAGCTGTTCAGCTATCCCTTTAACTGCATCTCGAGTATAGTTAACAAGCCTTCGCTGGTTATAGAAAGGGGCCCAGTGCATAAATTCATGTACCTTGAAAGGAACTCTGAGCTGCGAGGTTGCTGTGGGCACAGGGACAGGTCTCGTCCCATCCTCCGTGCCCCCACCTGGCCTCTCCTGCAGTGGCCCTGGTCCCCTGTCTGCCAGAAGCCCCGCTCCCACAGCTGCGGCTCCCATGCACTGATGGCATGGAACGATTGGGGCTGGCACCAGCAGGAGGTGTGAGCGCTGGTCGGAACTGTGGTGTGCAGGAGCAAAGAATTTTCAGTAACCACTGAAGCTCGCCTCGATGACAGCAATAGTTGCCTTGCCTTGGTTTGGTTTGGTGCCCCCACTAATCCCTCCATGGCCGATGCCTGCCATGTTCCACACACGGCCCCTGGTGGTCAGTGCACGTCATAGCGACCGGTTGTTTGGTTGTTCCACTGTTTGGTATATTTGCATATTAGCTTTTTATTATATAGGATAATTAATCCAACCACATTCTTGTTCACAGTGGGCCACCAGAACAGGACAGATTCAAATCCTGTGGCAATCTGATTTTTGCCTTAAACTCCTTTGACACTCTTCTTCCTGGAACCCCAATGGGATCTGTGTATGGGGATCAAAGGAGCCCCCTGGACTCTCTCTCCTCTTCCTAGTCTGACTGTCCATTGAAAAAGGTTTACAATATGTCAAATGAAAGAGATAGCCAATTGTATCAGAGCACAAGTTCTGCTCCATTTGCTGGGCAAGGCCACAAGTCAGGGTTCCTCATAACACCACCAGACATCAGCACGGGGTATGGACAGTGCAGCCTGATTGGCTTCTGAGAATACTCGGCCTTTTATGAATCTGGATAAATTTCTCATAAATTCTGAGTATTGTCCCTCTCCTCCCCCCACACCCCAACAACAGGGAAAGAGTCTTATAGGAAGCTTTTCCCAGGCAGTTTCCTACTGGTACGAGGCAAGGTACATTCCATCCCATTACTGTCTGAGGTGCATCCAAATGGAAATGGAACCATTTGGGCTTCTAGCTTTCTCACCACACAAGTATAACAGTCGCTTTTATTTAGGGCACATACAGAATATTTAATCCATTCCATCCAGGCATTCGTTCCCGTATATCCTACTTTTATTTGCATGGTGGTGGCAGTGACCTAGGAGATCTTGTCTTGTGACATCTACTCCTAATTATAGTCTTAGCCAATCTTTTGACCTAAAAGCTGAAATATCCAAGTCATTCAGGTTATCTATAATCAATAACTTAACTGGGTAAGCATGGTCTAGATTGTATACCTTTTCCAGCCCACATTGTAAGCCTCTGAAATTAGTCAGATCCCTAAAGCAAATAGAACTCGGTACATGATGGTTACTAAGACAGTTCACAGTTTATGTCAATTTCAAGAGGATATGTCCTAGTATGGCCATTCAAATTGAGGTGTGTCCACCCTTAACCTATGTGTGATGGGTCCAATCTCACTCTGCGGTCCCAACAGCTGTCTCTGTGGTAAGCAAGACAAGGTAGGGTTCTAACTTCCCAGGAGGGTTCCAACTTGCTTCCCTTCCAAGTCTTGATTAGAACAAACATAGTCTTCCAGTCGACGGGGATGAACCAGAAACTCAAGAGGAGGGCCTTGTGTCAGGAGGCCTTCTAACATTACAGAGATTAAAGTATAAGAGATACCCAGTACATAGTTCTTAAGAACTTTGGTTCCTAGTTTCTATTGTAGGAAGATCTTGAGGCATTCCAGGGCCTATTGGAATCCCCTACAGCCAACTCTAAGTGAAAAAAACAAACAAACAACTTTTCTTAAAATTTAAACCCAAGGAAAGATGTCAAACCCATTCTACCAAAATATTATACAACATTCAAAGTGACAAGAGGGTATTAAACACAAACATAAGCTAGTAAACTTCAGTTCCCATAACTAAGATTACTTTTTAAAAAATACCTGATTAATATAACATATTAATTTATAGAACTTTTGCTTCAGAAAGGACTAATCAAAATAAGGTTTATTTTCTAACTTCATTAGTCCTTAGGTGTGGTCAGCAAATGACACTAATTGGATTTCTACTTTCAGTCTTCCTGAGCACATTGATATAAGCTATTTATCCTCTGTTTAGGGAGGCAAAAAGCAAATCATGTCTTTTTAAGTGTTCTTGGTTTACAGAAGATAGGATTTATTAGATGGCTCCAAATTGCTGTTTAACTGTTTCAATTCCCCTATTCTACTTATCCTGGCTTACTGGCCTTGTGTCATTTATTCAACTTCTTTTCAGTATTTTTCTTTACAAGCATTCTGTAACTTCCACAAATCTTTCTTTAGAAATCTTTCAACTTTCAGAAATAACCAGCTTTAGAAACCACTTTCTTTCTCCTTCAAAATGGATTTTCATGTCTCGTGCTTTCTCTATTATACCAAAACCATAATTTCTTTCCATAATTTTAGAATCCTTAACTCTTAGAAACGTTAATTTTTAGGAGTCATGTAAGTAATTGATATTCCTCAGATTAGCAATACATTCACATTTTAAGAGATATTTCAAATAAAATACAAGACTTATTCATTAATAGATTCAAATCCATCCTCTATATTTTCCCTAAGAGTCAAAGTCAAATTAATTAATGTTTCAGTATCCCATTAGTTTAAAATACTTAGATGTTTATCATTTAACCTAACAATGCTCCAAAGCCTTTAAGTTATCAAAGACTTTGGAAAAATATGTATAGGCCTATGAGACTGGAAAAAAGGATGGGGTTGAGGGGAGGGAGCAGGCCCCACAGCCTGTTCCTAGACCTCTAACTGCTTGGATTCAAAACTGCCACATTTTCCTTAGAGATAACTTGCTAAGGTTTGGGTGATAATGAGTTCAGCTTCTGATAGTATCAGGACTGTTAAGTAAAGAAACTGTTCTTTGGAAAGGGGGTGAAAATGCTGGCCTTGGGACCTAAAGGGTCAGTGAGAGTCCCTTCCTTTTTATTTGTGACCCAAATGCTCCCTTTCCCAGGTAGCCATACCTGACCTTTGAATCATTCCCTCTTCTTTTCCTGAGAATAGTATTCCCAAGATAGACATTAATTTGGGTCTATGTATACACTTGTGGGCCCCAAAATGGGTCTAGCTGGTCAGCTAAGACATATGGATCTTTTTTTTTTAACACTGCTCCAATTCCTTTCTCAGCCTAGAAAAGCTGGTTCCTGGTGGTGCAGAGGCCTCAGGTTGGAGCCTTATCAGGGTAGCTCTCCTCCTGAGGAGAAGGCTGGGATTATAAATCACCATCTTGGCTGCTCTCTCAGATTCTCCTCTGGTAACATAGGGAGGGGAAGGCAGGACAAGAGATCTCATTTCTCTGTCTGCCCTTGTTCTCTTTTAGGCTTCTCTGCCTTTATAGGGAAAAGGACGACTGGCTTTCCTCCAACAGAGACACAGTCAATCTCTTCTTGAGTGACTGGACTTTTATTATTAATATTTATAATTATTACTGAAAAGCTTTGCCATAAATCCTTCATTTTAGTTATATCTTATTTCTTATATCTTAACAACTTTGAAATTTTGAAGCCAATTATTACCTAAAGCATTTTCTTCATCAATTTTGCAAGAGGGATAACTCAATATGAAAATATTATTTTATTTTTCTCTATAAGAACAAGAGTGCCCCTGCTTCACTGATAGAGGGTACTTATACAGATCTATTCCTCCCAGCGTTATGGGGGAAAACAGAACGCTGGGGACTAGTTATGGTTATGGGAAATATTAATTATGCTGTTAGCCATGGTTGCCCTTTCTGTTCAAAGAAAGGACATAACAACCTGGCTGGGAGTCGCATGGCCCCGGAACCTAGGAGTCAACCTTGGAATGTGGTCCACCCTCATTCAAGAACTGTCCATTATCATGGAATATTAACCTTGTTGTCCAACCCAGTCTGTTTAACTTCCCTATATTCACAAACCAGAGAAGAGCAAACTAAAGTCCCTAAAAGATAGGCAGCCATTACATTACAGACACACAGACAGAAATCTCACTAGCTAAGAGTTTCTGATGGGCTAACACCCTGCCAGGGAGAGCAGGAAGAGTCCCCAAGAATAAGAATTCTTGGCAGCTACTGAGACTTTCCTGCAGTCTGTGTCATGTGTTCAGCTCACCACACACAACTGGGCTTTACCCATCTTTAAACAAACAAAGAGACACAAAACATCAACACTCTTTTTTTAAAAAATAGATTTTATTGATTTTTTACAGAGAGGAAGGGAGAGAGAGAGAGTTAGAAACATCAATGAGAGAGAAACATCGATCAGCTGCCTCCTGCATACACCCTCCTGGGGATGTGCCCACAACCAAGGTACATGTTTAGAGGATTTATCCAATGGTGTCAGTGGGGTATTAAAGTCCTCTACTATGATCGTACTGCTGTCAATCTCTCTCTTGATATTTTACAGAAGTTTTTTGTGTGTATTTGGGTGCTCCTGCATTGGGTGCATATGTGCTTACTAGAGTTCTTTCTTTTTGTTGAATTGCTCCCTTTAGTATTATGAAGTGGCCTTTCTTATCTATTGTTGTGGCCTTCACTTTGAGGTCTAATTTGTCAGATAAAATTATTGCTACCCCAGCTTTTTTTTTTTTTCATTTTCATTCACCTGAAAAAAATATTTTCATCCCTTCACTATCAGTTTGTGTGAGTCCTTTGTTCTGAGGTGGGTTTCCTGTGGACAGCAGATATATGAGTCATGTTTTCTTATCCATTCAGCTATCCTATGTCTTTTGATTGGAGAATTTAATCTATTTACATTTAAAGTTATTATTGATAGGTACTTGTTTGTCAACATTTTTATTCTTTATGCCTGTGTTCTTTCTTCCCTTCTTATTTCTTTTCTTTACAGTCCCGTTAGCGTTTCTTGCATTGCTGGTTTGATGGTAATAAACTCCCTTAGTCCTTTTTTGTCTGTGAAGCTCCTAATTACACCTTCAATTTTGAATGATAGTCTTGCTGGGTATAGTATTCTTGGATTCAGTCCCTTGCTTTGCATCACTTTCTATATTTCATTCCATTCCCTTCTGGCCTGATGTGTTTCTGTTGATAACACAGTTGATAGCTTAAAGGGAGATCCCTTGTAGGTAACTTTCTGTCTCTCTCTGGCAACCTTTAAGATTCTTACTTGTCTTTGGTGTTTGCCAATTTAATTATGATGTGTGCTGGTGCTGGTCTTTTGGGGTTCATCTTGTTTAGGACTCTAAGCTTCTTGGACTTGTGTGAGTTTTTTCTTCCCCAAATCAGGAAAGTTTTCTGTCATTATTTCTTCAAACAGGTTTTCTATTCCTTGCTCAGTTTCCTCTCCTTCTGGCACCCAATTATGTGGATGTTGTTTCATTTCATATTGTCCCAAAGTTCCCTTAGGCTCTCCTCCTGTTTTTTTAAGTTTTTTTCTTTTTTTTTCAGTTGCTGCTCTGCTTGGGTGTTTTTTTCTACCTTGCATTCTAGCTCACTGATGTGGAATTCAACTTCTGCTAGTCTACTGTTGATGCTTTCTGTTGAGTTCTTTATTGCAGCTATGTCATTTTTAATTTCTTCTTGGTTCTTTATTTTCTCTTGATTCTTACACATGTTCTTAAATTTGTCTTCCATCTTTTTCAGCGTCCTTATGATCATTGCTCTGAATTCTTTCTCTGACAAATCAATTGCATACATTTCATTTACTTCCTTTTCTGGTGATTTCTCCGTTTCTTTTGTGTGGGGGCTGTTTCTTTGTCTCCCCATTTTCACTCCTCTCCGGGTGTCTGGTTATGTGGCTCACTTTCTATCACATTGATGAAAAGGCACAAAATACAACTCGACAAGACATGAATGTATTCACAACACTGATAACCCCAAGTAAAGGTGACCACCAGAGAAAGAGAATTGGGGGAGAGAAAAGAGCACAAAAATGAAATTGAGAAAAGGAAAAAAGATAAGAGAATAAAAACAATGAAGAAAAAATAAAGGGAAAGAGAAAATAAATATATATATATACGTATACAAACACACACACATATATGTGTACACACACACACACACACACACACACACACACACTAGGGGACCGGTGCACAAAAATTTGTGCACTCAGGGGGTTCCTCAGCCCGGCCTATGCCCTCTCACAGTCTTGGATCCCTTGGGAGATGTCCACCTGCTGGCATGCCTGGTCAGCCTGGGTGAGGGACTGAGGGCCATGTTCAGGCTGCCCACAGTCTCTTCAGGGCTCAGGTGCCTACTGGGGTGCCTGGCCAGCCTGGGTGAGGGGTTGAGGGACATTTTCAGGCTGCGCACAGTTCCCATTGACCCAATGTCCCAGTGAGGCTGGCTGAAATCAGGTTTCTGGGGTTTATTTATCTTCTATAATTGAAACATTGTTGCCTTGAGCAGAGGCCTAGGCAGGCAACGAAGCCACCTGTTTGCTTCAGCTCTGTGGCTTCTATAATTGAAACTTTGTTGCTTTGAGTGGAGGTCCAGCTGGCCTAGGCAGGCAGTTTCAACTCCATCTCTGGTGCAATGGAAGCCTCCTATTTGCTCTAGCTCCATGGCTGTTGGCCACCATCTTGGCTGGGTTAATTTGCATACATACAGCTGCTCTGATTGGCTGGTGGGCATGGCTTGGCTGGTGGGCATGGCTTAGGTGTAACGGAGTGAGGGTCAATTTGCATATTACTCTTTTATTAGATTATATATATATATATATATATATATATATATATATATATATAGAGAGAGAGAGAGAGAGAGAGAGAGAGAGAGAGAGAACTCCACAAAACCAACAACTAAATTAAAAAATGCAAACAACAAACCCTCAGAAAAAGAAAAAAGGAGGGAAGGTGAATCTGAAGAGGCAGAGTTTATTTCCAGAATGTAAGGTAAAGGAATTGAATGAATGGGGGAATGGCCCCAATTCAGTATAGAGGAGGTAGAAAGAGAATGAGTGTGTAAGAGGAAAAGTAAAAAAAAAACAAACACTCAATTAAAAATAATAATGATCATAAAAATAATAATAATTAAAAAATAATAGTAATTAAAAATATATATATTCAAAAAATATATATTTATATATTAAAATTTTCCCCTTTCTTTAATCTATCTATCTTTATATTCATCTATTTTTGAAAAAGAATAGAGTAGGCAGCAGATAAGCCTGAGTTTGGTAAGTGAAACTAATTCAGCTATTAGTAGAAGAAGAGAATAAGCTAAGAGAGGAAGAAAAAAAGCATAAAATCAAAAACAAAAAACGACAAACTAACAAACCATCAAATAAGCAATAAGAATAAGAAAAAAAATTGGCTAGCAAAGAAAGAAAAGAGAAGGATTCATGAACTTGGAGCAGCAGAGAGGAAATTAGATATATGAGTAAGCCAACAGAGACTACTTTCTATTCACAGATTGCCTCTCCAGCTCTGCTTACTTCGCCAATTCCTGGTGGATGTTATTTGATTCAGCTATTTCTTCTATCTGCTCCATGAGAAGGCACCTGACCTGTCCGCGTATTCGGCCACCACTTTGTCTCCCCCTGAACAAAATTTTTAGGAGCCCATGGCCAGGGAGGCTGGAGTCTCGGTGTTTATGGGGTCATAGCTGTGGCAGCTGGTCCCTGGCCAATGTGGCTGGAGGTTCCCAGGTGGTGTCTGAGGTCTCCCCAGGTGGAAGTGAGGGTGGCCTCCCAGCCACAGCTGCTCTTTCCCTCAAGATGGCATAGTCTCTGTGGCAGAACCGGCCACACTGGAAGAGATTTCAATGGTAATAGAGGCTACCTGGCTAGGGGAGACTAATCCACCAGTCTGCAACAGTCCTGTGAATATAACTGCCCATCACTCACACATACACACACACCCCACACCTCCACACACTCCCCTTTTGTTTTCTTACTCACTCACACTCTCTTTCTCACTGTCATCCTGTCTGCCAATATATTGGGTCCAGATGTATTATTTTCTTATTGCTGCCCTGACAAATTACCACCCTTGGCTTAAAACAAGATCTATCTAATATCTCACAGTTCTGTAGATATAGCATTGGGTGGGCTTGGCTCAATTCTTGGCTCAGGGTCTTCTCACAAGGGCAAAATCAAGGTTATCAAGGCTGGGCCCATATTTAGAAGCTCTGAGGGAGGATCATGTTCTAAGCAAGCTCATTCAGACTACTGGCAGAACCCAGTTTCTAGTACATATAGGGCCATAGGACGGAGGCTCCTGTTTTCCTTATGGTTGTTTTCTTATGTCACCCTCGGCAACTCCCATGCACCCACATTCCTTCTCACGTAGCTCCCTCCATCTTCAAACCAACCATGGTCTATTAAAGCCTTTCACACTCTCTCTTACTCTCTCTTCTGCACATCTGGAGAAAGTTCTTTGCTTTTTAAGGTTTGTGTGATTAGGTTAGAGCCATCTGGACAATCTGCCTTTTAAAGGCTAACTGTGCCATATAACAACACTATGAAGGGAGTAATGTTTCATCACATTCATGAGTTCCAGCAGCTAGGGGTGTGGAATCTTGGGGACCATACCTAAAGATTCAGCCTACTAACAGAATTTATTCTGAGTATGGTTTACATGGAGGGGCAAAAATAGGTAATGCACCATTCTGATACTTAATTTTTGACAGGTAATTGAAAGGCATATTTCCTCGAAATGTACACAATTAATACATTTAGAAAATATTGAACCAATATGTAAAGAACCATCATCAATGTTATTTCTCTTGTGTATAAATGAAGCACAGGTACTTGCAAAAACCTTTAAAATTAAAGACTATATCTGTGCTTGTAGAGACAATAAAATTTTTTATCTTAACTTAGAAATTTAGTTTTAGTAAAAACAGAACTATGTAGATTTAAATATTTAATGTCTTTCATAGCTTCTCTGGTTCCCACTTTTAACTGCCAAATTGGCCAAATCATTATGTACCTGGATCTAAAAGGCAGTGGGAGAAAAGGATGGCTCACGGGGGAGCATTTAAGATGATGCTAGACTTATGTCATCACAGTTGTCCATACAAATTTTGTCTTTGTTGTCACAATGAGAAAAGTGTTAAAACTTTTCAGAGAATTGTAGATTAGAAAGTGGAAAAGACTGAAACCGGACAATTACAGATGCACAGAGTAGGGTAAGTAGCAGCCATTAATATAAACAATAACTGCATGTTTACATGCCATCATGCACACCCGCCAAGGGCGCCTGAATGTGGCCCGCCCCTCCCCCATGGCTCTATAGCTCAGAGGCTTGGCTTAGGTGGGGTTGGAAATGCCCTAGAATGGCTCTTTGTTGATTTTCCCTCATGCTAGAGCCTAGTGTTGCTGTGAAGCAAAGTGCTATTGAATTTGCTCACTCAGGCAGAACACTCAACAGGAAGGAAGGAAGCGGCCATTCTTTCTGGTCCTATTGTCTGACCACCCAGCTTAAGCAATCAAACAGCTCTATGGCCATAGCTGGGTGCTTACAAGCCTGTTGGTTTTTTGTGTGTCCCCGCACCCCCAGTGGGTATCAGGGAAGGGGGGCAACGGAAGGATGGAAACTGGCTCTATATGGCTCTCACTAATTTTGGTACAGTCTGATGGCATCTTTTCATGGCTCACTCTCGGACACTCAACTTCTAATGCAAAGTGAAAAGAGTCAGTGAGTGAAAATGTGCATATTTTGAAAGTGGGGTAGGTATGGTTTGGGCTTTCTCTATGAATGTATTATGAAAATAGGAAAAATTAAACATTTTATAACACTAATAAATTTTGAGATTAGTCATCATTTTTGAATGATAGTGTGTAATGTGTTTCTAGCTTTCTGTCTTTTATCCTTTCTGCCCTTCATTTTTGCTCTTTTTTAAAAAATATTATAGAATAAAGAAAAAGATCCTACTGTGCTTATTTCACAAGATTAACATAGTAATCAAATGTGTAAATAACTACTTAGAAAAATATTGCATTATTCTAATATGTAGTAATTTAATTCATTCTAATTGAAATGAATATCCAACATGAGAAAGAAAACAATAAAAGCTAAAAATTACTGAATTAAAATGCTAATTTTTGACATTTATAAATTAACAGCTACCTTCAATATTTGAAAAATTTCTCAAGAAAGCTATAGCTTTTGGATTTCCATAAAAAGACAGTTAGTAGAAATCTCTGCTTGGCAGCAGATACAAGTAGGGTGTGACAATTTTTTTTCTAAGCACAATTCTCAATTTCTAAGTGCAGTTTTATTTATTTATTTTTAATATAATCTTATTGATTTTAGAAAGGAAAAGAAAGGGAGAGAGAGAAAGAAACATCAATGATGAGAGAGAATCATCCGTTGGCTGCCTCCTGCATGCCCCCCACTGCAGATCAAGACTGCAACCCTGGCATGTGCCCTGACAGGGAATCAAACTCTGACCTCCTGGTTCATAGGTTGACACTCAACCACTGAGTCATGCTGGCCAGGCTTTAAGTATAGTTTTAAAATGCATTTATTAAAAGACCAAAATCTCATATTATTATTATTCCATTATTATTCTTTTACATATTAATTTTAGGGAAAATGAACATTTAAAAATAAAAATAAAGTTTGAAGAGTAAGTATAGTTTAATTTTGTGGGAGAAATGGTGCCTTTATTAAAATGAGCTTTAAGTTAAACTTTTTTTTGTAACAGTCCTAAGTTCTGTAATGATTGCAGTTATATCTTATGAAATTCAGAAGTCATGCATAAGAGTTCAACTTATCCTGGGTTATTTGGGAACTGTCTGATAGTCTCTGAGGAAACTATGCTAAGATCCTTAATAAGTACAAACTGTTGACATTAAGTGTTGGAGAATGGCAGTAGCTTTTGAGGAGCGAGGCAGTCATTAAGACTGGATGATGTCTTCCAAGGAATACACTTAAGGAGATTTCTTTATTTGATTTGGGAGAATTGTTCTTTTCTAGGGACCCAATGACAGGGTGTACCTGTGGCTAGCTTGTTAAGCTAGAGTCCTCGGGCTAGAAGAGACCTCTGGTAGGCTTATTGAGACATTCCCTGCTGTTCTTGGAGCCTTCCCTCTTTGATTTGCCACTTTTAGAAGTTGGGTAATGGTGCCAGGCTCTTCTTGGCTGTGCTCACTCTTCATCTCATTAGTAACTTAGTATTTGGCTCTATTAGTGTCATTTTCCCAAGTAGAAGTCAAAAGCAGTTCTTCTTTAGGAAAAGATTGAGGACCCTTGAGTGCAGAATCTGTTTCATCCTGTTCCTTCATATCCAGGTCATAAAGCCAGGAGATAGAGAGCTCTCAGAAACTGACAGCCCTATAGGGATTTGAAGAGAATAATAATCCCGCGAATGTGGGTAGGTTTAGATAGGCCCTTGTGAATTACAGGGGAGCTTGGAAAGCATCCAACCCTCAAAAAACTATTTACCCAGTTAACCCTGTGTCAAAACTTCATTGTTGTGAGGTTTCTCCTTTGGGTTAAGTCATTCCTTTGGGTTAAAATCACTTCTTTCTCTAGAATGAATTTATTTTCCAGGTTCTCTTCCTAGGGGAAGTCAATGTGAAAACACCAGAGCTTGCAGAGTAATGAGAGAAGTTGCGCTGAAAGGGAGAAAAGTTACCCAAGAGAAAAAGAGAGACACTGAAAATGAGAGATTTTTTTTTTTTTTACATTTTTGTTTATTGTCCCTCATATAAAGCTTCATTCTCTAAAGTTTTAGGTAGAAAAATAGAGAAGAAAGATGATCAGACTGATTGGAATAAGATTATTCTGTTGTGCCACAGACAGTACTCATTCTTCTTCTTGGATGTGCAGACCATAGATCAATTCGGCAGCCCAATTGAGAGCAATTTGTGAATCTCTTATGACTTGGCAATTCCATTTCTATTGAATTGCTTTCTTTGTAACTACTTTACACATGATTCACAGGAAGCCTGTTTCAACTTATAAAACTCTCAATATGAATTACTTTCTTTTTTTTTTCCTTTTTAAAAAATTTATCCTTATTGTTGAAAGTCTACATGTCCCCTTGTTTCCCCTTTGATCCCCTCCTTCCAGCACCCACCCTCCTAGCCTTCACCGAACTATTGTCTGTGTCCATGGGTTATGCATATATGCATATAAATTCTTTGGTTAATCTCTTCCCACACACTCAACTACCCCCACCTTCCATCTGAGATTCCACAGCTTGTTCCATGCTTCTATGTCTCTGAATCTATTTTGCTCATCAGTTTGTTTTGTTCACTGGATTCCACATAAGTGAGATCATGTGATACTTGTCTTTCTCTGCCTGGCTTATTTCACTTAGCATAATACTCTTCAGGTCCCTCCATGCTGTCTCAAATGGTAAGAGATCCTTCTTTTTTCAGCTGCATAGTATTCTGCAATGTAGCTGTACCACAGCTCTTTTATCCACTCATTTACTGATGGGCACTTGAACTGTTTCCAGATCTTAGCTATAGTAAATTGCACTGTATGAACATAGGGGTGCATATATTCTTTCAGATTGGTGTTTCAGGACTGTTAGAATAGACTCCCAGAAGTGGGATCACTTGGTCAAATGGCAGTTCCATATTTCATTTTTGATAAAATTCCATACTTTTTTTTTATAGTGGTTGCACCAGTCTGCACTCCCACCAACAGGGTACCTTTTCTCTATATCCTCACCAGCACTTTCTTCCATTTCTATTAAAAAAAACACAAAACGCCCCACAAACCACTGAGTACTTTTAACTATCTCATCAAGTAGTTTTATATTTACCCCTAAGCAACACTCTTTTCTGGGGGCAATAATAAAAATTAAATGAAAATAAATTAAACCATTACAATAAAAAATAATAAGATAACTAGGAATAAACTTAACCAACGAATTAAAAGACCTATACTCAGAAAACTATAGAACATTGAAAAAAGAAATTGAGGAAGATACAAACAAGTAGAAGCATATATTGTATTCATGAACTGGAAGAATTAGCATCATTAAAATGTTCATACTACCCAAAACAATCTACAGATTAAATGCAACCCCTGTTAAAATATGTCATAGATTTAGAACAAATATTCCAGAAACATATATGTAACCAAAAAGGATGCTAAATAACTTCAGCAATCTTGAGAAAGAAGAACAAAGTTGGAGGGATCACAATACCAGATATCAAACTATACTATAAGGTGATTGGAATCAAATCAACTTGGTACTGGCACAAGAACAGGCATATTGACCAATAGAACAGAGAACTCAGAAATTGATCCAAGCCATTATGGTCAATTAACAAAGTAGGCAAGAGCATACAATAGAGTTAAGACAGTCTCTTTAATAAATGGTATCGGGAAAATTAGACAGGTACATGCAAAAAAAAAAAAAAAAAAAAAAAAAAAAAAAAAAAAAAAAAAAAAAAAAAAAAAAAAAAAAAAAAAAAAAGAAAGAAAGAAAAAAAAAAAAAACTAGACCATACACAAGAATAAACTAAAAATGGATAAAAGACTTCAATGTAAGTTGAAAAACCATAAAAATTTTGGAAGAAACTTAGGCAGTAAAATCTCAGACATCTTTCATAGCAGCATTTTTACTTATTTGACTCTTGTGGAAAACAGTTTAGTGGTTTCTCAAAAGGAAAGGGATAGCCATAGTAGCTGGGGTTCATGTAAGAGGCAACCAATGGATGTATCTCTCTCACAAAATGTGTCTCTCTCTGTGTCTCTTTTCACCTCTCTCTCTCTCTCTCTCTCTCTCTCTCTCTCTCTCTCTCTCTCTCTCTCTCTCTCTTTCCTTCCTCTTCCTTCTTCCCTCCCTTCCATATGACCTAGCAATGCCACTACTAGGTATAAATCCAAAATAATTGAAAGCAGTAACTTGAACAGATATTTGTATTCCCAAGTTCATGGAAGCATTATTCATAATAGCCAAAAGACATAAACAATTCAGCCATCCATCAATGGATGAACAGATAAACAAAATGTGGTGGTATAATGGAACATTATTTTGTTTTGAGAATTTTTGCTCCAACATTAATGTCTTGCTCTCATGTTTAGTGAAATAAGCCAGACATGGAATGACACATATTGTATGATACCACTGATATGAGGTACTTAGGATAGGCAAATTCATATTCACTTAGTAGAATAGAAATCACCAGGGGCTGAAAGGCGATGAGAAGGAGGCATTGCTGTTTAACGAGTAGAGTTTTTGTTGAAATTGATGTAAATGTTTTGGGTATAGATAATGATGATAGTTACACAATATTTTGAATGTTTTTAATGTGACTGAATCATATACTTACAAACAGTTAAAATGATAAATATTGTTATATACATATATTTAAACACAATAAAAAAGTTCTAAAATAAAATGGAAACAAAAAAAGAACAGACAGGGTTAAGGAACAAGATACTTAAGGAGAAAGAAAAGTAGATCTCATAGATTTAAGAGAGGAAAAAAGTTTTAGGAAATAGTTCAATATTATTTTAAACAAAAATTATTCTGTATATGGTAGGGGAATAGATCATGTTAAGAAGTAAGTGGAAAGAAAAGAATTGTAGAATAGTTTTTGCCATGAAATTTCCAATACTAGGTGCAAAATGCACATTATATTGGGCCTTGTAGCTTGACTGCTGATATCTCACAGCTAGCTTCTTCTCTAGGCGTTGCCCTTGGTGGAGAGCCCAGGTAAAGTCTGCATGTCATCACTGCTCTATGCAAGGGTACAAAGCCCTGACTCCCTGGTCTTGATTTGGGAGAACTGAAGGGCCACCCAGCTCCAAAGCTCCAAGTAAGATTGGTTGAGGTCTCTGTCACAATTGTCAAATAGCTCCATTTCTCCCTTAGCCCAGTCCTGCTTCCTTCACTTTCACAGGTGTTTTTCTCTCACGGGCATTCCAATAAACCTCCTGCACATAAATCTACACGTTAAAATGTTATCCTGAGTGCAATCTGAAACATATTGGATTGCCATCCCAATCAGGTGAAAAATATACATTCTTTTTGTGATGCAATCATTTGAGAAAAATACAATTTTGCCCAATACAATTTTGACAGCCATCAATATTAATATATACTTAGTCTTTTATTCAGCCAACACTTGTTGACTGCCTACTATGTGCACTTTGTGCCAAGAAAACAGTCAAATATATGAATTAAAAAATCCAATGCTCTCAATTAAATAATAAGATAAAATTACTCTTCCACAAACTATAACAGTAATTTTTCTCAATGTTTAATGCTATTACAATTATTATTATTTTTAATTCCACAGGGACAGAATTTTCTATTAAAATGATATGCTGTTAGAAAGCTAGTTGGAACAGCCTTTCTCAAGGTGATATGATCTAGACAGACCTAGAGAGATAAATAGTCATAAACACAGAAGACAACAATTATTCAAATATTATTTTGGCATATTTGTTCATTGTTACCACAAAAGCTTAACTTGGATATCATATAATTTTATTGTTATCAGGGAAAAGAAGAAAAGTATTTTAATAATTTTGTATATTCATTAAAAACGTTTAATGACAAATTTCAAACATATACAAAAATTGATAGGAAAACATCAGTAATCTTCCTACACCTATCAAGCAACTCCATTATGGCCAATCTTGTTTCATTTATACCCATACTAGAGGCCCAGTGTACGAAAATTTATGTACTGGGGGAAAGGGGGTCCCTCAGCCCAGCCTGTCCCCTCTCACAGTCTAGGAGCCCTCAGGGGATGTCCTACTGACAGCTGAGGCCCTCTCTCCATGGGGAACAGGCCTAAGCTGCAGTCTGGCCTCCCTTTGCAGGAGGCAACCGGATCAATTGGGTGAAGGTAACATCCCCCTCAGCCCTCACAGCTGCTGAGGCTTTGTCCAGAAGGATGTCCAGAAGGATGTCCAGAAGGACGATGAGCTGTTTGGTCTAATTAGCATCTTATGCTTTTTATTATTATAAATTTGCTTCCCCTCCTCTCATATTATTTCAATGCAAATCCCACTCATTATATAGTTACATCTGTATGTATTTCAATAGCTCTGTAAAAGGTAAAGATTCTTTAAAAATACACAATTTAAAACATTTAGGAGAATGTAGTTAACGTTGGGAAATTCTGTTGGTGTTTTCTAGAAATTAAAGGTACTGTCTGAGTGAAAATTGAAGTCAGCACAAATTCAACATTAAGAATAAAGTTACATGTCTGTAGAAGAAAGATATAATGTGAGATGTTTAAAATTGTTGCCCAGAAGATTTAGGAACTTTCCATATCCAATTAATTGCAAACGTATTGATTGGATATGGAAACGATGAGATTTGTAGGTGTTGAGGGCCAAAAGGCAGTTTTGTTGATGCAGGTATTATGTTGGCCCCTGTGAGGACTTTGGCTATTACTTGTAGTAAGATAGGAAGAGCTAAAGGGTATTGAGTAGGAGAAGGAACATAACATCAGTTTCATTTTAAAAGGATTACTTTGGCTGCTGCTGTGTTGGAAATGGACTGTAGAGGTTATGGGGAAGAAACGCAGACCACTAAGGACGAAGGTTCTAGCACTTTACCGCGCATATCAATCAGGGGGAATGCAGGTTCCCCTTGTTAAAGTGCAGAGTCAGCTTCAGTAGATCTAGGATGGATGTAGGAACAGGAATATTCTCTGGTCCTTCTGCTACGAATGCATCTCCCAACTGTTTTCCAACCTTCTCCCACGTTTGAACATCAACAGTTCCCTCTTTAGGAAACAGGGGGCAAGTTTCATGAATGAAGTTTAAGAAATCAAGTATTTGACTACGTTTAACATAGAATCCTTGGGCCTTGAGCATAAGCATTTGAGAATGAAGCTCTCTTTCTTGAGGCCCGGAACTACCCATTTTTACACCCAGTTAATTATAACTCACAATTCGCTCCTACTTACCTTAGTCTCCGTGGCATGCGCTTTCCCAGGAACGGGTCCCTTTCTTGCCTAGCCTCCACGGCCCTGCGTTGGGCAGCCAGAATATGTGGGTGCGGGGCGTTCCGCCCAGGGAAAGAAGGCACAATCCGGTTCTTTAAAGTGGAGGTGCTTTGGGACTGAGAAAATGAAAGATAGATGCAGAAATAAAAAGAAAAGCTGGGTCTGGAGGGGCTTCTGTCCTCTTCTGGAGGAGAAGCAGAGAGACCCAAAACCCAGGCAGCGTGTTTATTTTGTAGTCCAAATTCCCCAGAATATCCGGAGGTTTCACCAAAATTCAAGATAAGGGAGGTATTCCCGGTGCTTGACTAGATTTACATAATAAAAACCCATTCCCCGCACCTAGACTTTGAAGAGTTGAGCTGAAGGCATTCTCACCTTTTGGCCTGAAATGCCCTCAAGGTAGGACTATGCCCACGCCTTGAGTTCAGTCAACATGATTTAAAAAGGAGATCCTTGGCACCTTCCCTGGCAGGGGGCCTTCCACAGATGGAGACTGAGATTCTGCATTTCTAACAAACTCCCAGGTGAAACCATGCCCATAGTGAATAAACCAAGCCTTGTTTAGCAAGGAGTTAAGAGATGATTACAGACGTCCAAGTGACAGAAAAAGTGGCTCCAGGTGGCAGAGGAGGAAAATAGCAGAGTTGTAAGAAATGGTGGGATGCTGGCTTTATTTTTTAAATATAACTAACAGGATCCCCTGATATTTTGAATATAAGGTACAAGAGAGGCCAGTAAAAGCTCACGCCAAAGATTTTGGGTTGAGACAACTGGAGGGAAGAAGAAACACATAGGAGAGCAAGGATTGGCAGGAAATGAGAACTTTGAGTTTTTGACATCTTGATTTTGATATTCCTGTTAAACATGCTAATGATGAGTAGATGATTGGATACATGAATATGAAGTTCAGGGGTATGATTGAGATTACAGCTGAAATTTATGAGTCTCTATATAGTATTGAATGCCATGAGAATAGAGATAAATTAGAGAATGCATGCAGACAGAAATAAAAAGATATTCTAGGGCTGAGGCTTGGGACCATATAATATTTAGGGGTTATAAAGATAAAACAAAACTAGCAAAGAAAACTGAAGATGCAGCCATGGATGAGGAAAGGGAAGATACGTGTGCTCTGGAAAACAGTGAAGAAAGTGTAATCAGTAAGAAAATAAAATGAACAATATCCCATCATCAGGCTCAGACCTCAGGTGTCCCCATAAATTTACATTTCATTTGGAGTATTTTTATTGAATCTGGACTTTTGAGCCATGAAGCTGTTTCAGGGACAGTTTAGGAAGGGGGGGCTATGTATTTTATAAAGCTGACACAGTATCTAAGTAGCTATACTATTTGTACTGAATTAATCAAATCACTGAAACAACTAGACTGTAGTAATTGGTTTGCATATTTTTTTCATTTTTAAAGAGACTGATTACATTAATTTACATTGGCATCATGAATGACCTAGCAATAAAACATACTTGACCCATCCAGAAACATGTAGCCTTTTATTATTGGGTATCACATGGTGTGTTAGCACCGATGACCTTGAATCTCTCTTGAATTCTACTATGACTTTGAGCTCATCTCCTGCCTCATATTCCTCACTAATAGTGGGAGAAACTAATCCCTATCATACATAGGTCACAGAGTGGTTGTGACAATGAAGTGAAATAACAGTCCTCTATGGAGACATCAATATTACAGAAACAGGAAAACTTTATGGAAAACATAAACTATATTTGATGAAGGATAGGAGTGATAATAATAGCTCTTATTTTGTAGATTATGAGTATTTATATTACACATAAGTATAGAATAAGATCAATTATGTGAACTTAAATTTTTTTTAAAAATTTAATTTATACAATAAATAGTTTTTGGAAGATCAGACGGAGGCCGAAAACCAGGACTACAAACTTTATTAGAGGAGAAGGTCCTGCCGGGCTGTCTCGCAAGGGGAGAACAGCAGCACGTGCCTAGGTGGGCATTCCTTTTGAGGGGCGGAATGGGATGGGGTGAGGGCTTTGTATACTCAGTGCACACTGATTGGTGGCTTACTGCATTGTCCATATAGGACAATGGCTTAGGGTATTTGGCAGGTGTGGATTGGTGGTCCAATGCATAGTCCATAAGGTACATGGTTAATCACTCAGGTATTTCCGGGCTGCAGGTTACGTCGTACTCCGGCCACCAGTTGGGGGAAGGGAGGATCTATCAGTTTTTAGAGAACTAACATCTTTCTGGAGACAATGATTGGCTAATATATTCCCTGGAAGAATTACGTGGAATCCTTATACCCATATTTTATTTATACCATTCTATTTCCAGTTTACTTTTATGTTTATAAAAGCATTGATACAGCTAGACAATTTTCATGTTCAAACAATAATTGACTTTCTTTCATTGATAAAAATAGAGCCTGGAGGAGAAACATCAATTTTATTGATTTGAAGACACATGTAAATATTCAGAATACATATACGTATACATTTTAAAATATATTTTTATTGATTTCAGAGAGGAAGAGAGAGGGAGAGAGAAACATCAATGATGAGAGAGATTCATTGATCAGCTGCCTCCTTCACACCCCACATTGGAGATAAAGCCCATAACCCAGGCATATACCTGACCAGGAATCAAATCATGACCTCCTGGTTCATAGGTTGATGCTCAAACACTGAGCCATGTCAGCCAGGCAAAAAAAAAAAAAAAACACAAAAAAACTAATCTAATAAAAGAGTAATATGCAAATTAACCATCTCTCTGGGGTGCCTAACCACGCCCGCCAGCCAATCAGAGCAGCTGTATGCAAATTAACCCAGCCAAGATGGCAGCCGTCAGCCATGGAGCTAGAGTAAACAGCAGGCTTCCGTTGCAACTGCCTGCCTAGGCTGGCTAAGCCTCTGCTCAAGGTAACAATGTTTCAATTATAGAAGCCATGGAGTTGAAACAAACAGGAAGCTTCCATACCTGCCTAGGCCTCGGCTCAAAGCAACAATGTTTCAATTATAGAAGATAAATAAACCCCAGAAACCTGATTCCAGCCAGCCTCGCTGGGACCTTGGGTCAAGGGAGCTGTGGGAAGCCTGAAAGCCTGAAAATGGCCCTCAGCCTCTCACCTAGGCTGGCCAGGTATCCCAGTAAGGACCCAAAACCTGAAGGGACTTTGGGCAGCCTGAAAATGGCCCTCAGCCTGTCACCCAGGCTTGCCACACCCCAATGGGGTGAGGGTCCACACTGGGAGGCTTGGCCAGCCTGCAAACAGCCATCAGCCCCTCACCCAGGCTGGCCAGGCACGCCAGCAAGTGGACATCCCCGAGGGGCCCCAGATTGCGAGAGGGCACAGGCGGGCTGAGAGACCCTCCAAGTGCACAAATTTTTGTGCATCGGGCTCCTAGTGTGCATATATATATAAATATATATATATATATATATATATCCTAAAACTGTTTAGATGGAATATTAAGCACTCTTATAAAGGGCTATAGATGATCTTTATATAATGTAAATAAAATAACTAATCTTTGCCATGACCAACCAAGTTTCCAAAACATCATTTCACCAAATACTTTACAGAGTTTTAAAGACAATAGAAAAGTCATCCCTGTTGTGTGTTAACATAAATACGCCTCTGAAATCTTTGGTTGGAAATAATGAAACCCAGAACTGATCAGTATTAGATAACAGGCTGAAGTCAGGTCTAGTACACAGAGAATGTGGCTCTGGTGGCGAAATACAGCAATTGTGCAATGAGTTTCATCCGTGTAGGTAATACTAATACTAATCTTGATAAAGTAAAAAAAGGCAGATTTTCCTCAATGTATTTTTTTGGGGACTGAATTATTTCAATAATTGTCTTAACTTTCCACTTCACTTAAGGAGCTCTTTCTAAAGCAAAGTTGTGGTTTGGCAAGTAGCCAGCCAGTTGGACAGTAAAGTAGACAATTCAAGCCCTTGTGGTACTGGGGATAGCAGAAAGTTTGTAGGCCTGTCTGGAATGATGACAGCGAACAACTGCAAAGCCTTTATACACATGCAGCTGATGGGTTAGGTTGCTCTGGATAGGCCCTCTTTTCCTGCAATCTCCTTCTAGTATGATTCTTTCCCCCCCCAGATTATGCTAACCTAATTCATATGAGAAATACTATGGCCACAAAATATTTAAATCCTAGAAAAGCTTAATGTTTTTCTATACCATAGGAGATACGGAAGGGGATGCAGATATATTATAAACATAGTGATTTGTAAAACCAAGTTAGAAACTAATAATTTTATTAGATGCAGAATCAAAGATAAATATAACTAGATATAAAAAACCATTAAGAATGTGAAGGTAGTAGAATTTTGCTACATCAAGAGGGGGGAAACCATATTCTCAGGAAATAAACATTGTATTAGGTATTTTTTCCCAGAACCTAAAGAAGTTTAGAGTACTGTATTTTATTCTCAGAAATTAATAAAAATAAATGACACCATTCCCAGAAAATACAGTTTAAAAGGTGCCTTTACAGAAAGGAAATACTGCATTAGCAATTATTACCAAAAGAAGAATTTATTGCCTTTAGTGAAAAATAAAACTGAAAGGTTGAAAAACTTTAGAATCTAGATTTTTCTTTTTTGGCTAATTAAGAAAGATTAAGTATTTCTAACAATCCATGTAGAGAGCTTATTGATTTTAAAAATTAACTTTTTAAAGATAAGATATCTTTCTTTTTATTGTGTAAAGTTCTTAAATGATGGTAGGGTTGGGAAAAAAATATCAAACGTAGAACAAAATTGTTTTACAGATACAACTTTTTATCACCCCAAATGAATGGGCTGTCTGATTTAAATTCTTTCAGAAGAGCCCCTTTGAAACATGCACATACAGCTGCTACTGGTCTAAAGAAGCTCTCCTTTTGAATCAGAAAACTTTATTGTCCTCGAGCTGATGTTTTTTATTTTTCCCCAATAATCTTTTTCTTTCTTTCTTGCAACTGAAGATGCAAGTCAACATGTTCCTCTATTGTAAGTTAATACCCTCAGATTTTTATAAAAAGCAGATGTTCTGGGTTTTAAATTTGAATCATATTGTTAAGAAGCATCTTTTTACTCAGTTTTTTCATTCTTGTCCTCCCTCCGCCCTTCATTCTATTTTTAATTCCTTTATTATTCGCATATCTTTTCATAGATTTCCGTCCATCAGAAGATTATGGTCTTCCTACATTAAACCACTTAAATCTGTTCTAATGGAAATGCTTTTTTTCAGTGGTTAAGAAGGACATTGCTCTTGACATGACTGAGTCTAAATTTCCTCCCTGATTCTTTTCTGTAGCTTTTATTCTCTCACTATCCACATTTCCCCCTGCATGCCATTTCATGGTTTGCTTTAATAATAACACTGCCGGTATTATGATACTTATTATTTATGTGGTGTTTTGCAGTTT
This sequence comes from Murina feae, assembly GCA_004026665.1. NCBI lineage: Eukaryota > Metazoa > Chordata > Mammalia > Chiroptera > Vespertilionidae > Murina > Murina feae. The sequence continues at coordinate 1,663 of PVJC01023709.1, read as the reverse complement.
TATAAAGCACTTTCATTCTTTTGGTTTATTTATTACATTTTGCTTCTTCTAAATGGATTTGTCAAAACTGTTTTTCATGTGGAAAATGAGTCATAAATGGGGCATATACATATTGTTGTAGATAATGTATTGCCAGAAATAGTTTTCTTTTAACTACTTTCAGAATTATATTAATCCTTGAGTTTAAATCATTTCTGAAATACATTAATCTTAGAATTTAAAGTTATAAAACATTAGCTGTTGTTAGTTATTGTAATTTTTCATCCAAAGTTGGTTTAGATAATGGTATGATTTTTTTTCTTACAGTGTTGCAGAATTTACCAGGTGACCGGAAAACACACAATGAGCACTCAGGGGGAAAAAAGAGAAACCTTTATTCAAAGTAGTGCTGCTGGCTCAGGGGATTCAAAGATCTAAAGCCTAGCCCGAACATCTTATACAATGAGAATACTCCCTGTATATATTCCTAAAATTCTTTGTTTCTTAACTTCCAGGCTTTTGCAGTCCTATTTACGTTAGTTAGAATGAGGAAGCAAGATTACAGCTGAAGGCCTGGCCTGGGTGGTGCCAGTGACCTCCCTTCCGGCTAAGCTGTTAAATTCTTGGTTTGTGGCCCTTGTAAACCAGGAGTATTCAGGAAAACAGATTATTGCCCAAGGAAGGGGCAGTGACTTAATTATAGGCTGACAAGAATGTGCAGTAGGATACTGGTTACTGGTTCAGATTCAGATTGCTAGCTCCCCCCGCCCCCGCACCCCCAAACCTCCCAGGTTGCCCCTATATTCTCCTTCCATAGATTGGCTATTAAAGATATGAGTTTCGCCCTAACTGGTTTAGCTCAGTGGATAGAGCGTTGGCCTGAGGACTGAAAGGTCCCAGGTTCAATTCTGGTCAAGGGCATGTTCCTTGGTTGCGGGCACATCCCCAGTAGGAGGTGTGCAGGAGGCAGCTGATCGATGTTTCTCTCTCATCCATGTGTCTAACTATCTCTCTCCCTCCCTCTCTGTAAAAAATCAATAAAATATATTTTAAAAAAAAGATATGAGTTTCAATTTAGAAGATGTTAGCTTCTTTAATAGGTAACTATTTCTTGAGGGCTATTTCTGGTTAAGTATATGTGATGGTCTCACATTGGATCTATTTTAATGTGTGTACTCAAACTATTAATGTAAAGTTGATTTTTAAAAATCCCAGCAGGATTATTATCTTCTTAGTGCTAAATAATAATAATACCTCCTTAGTGAAGAAATTGCTTTTATTATTTCTTATGAAAAAAATTTCTATACCTCAATTTTCACTGTGAAAGCAGAAAAAAAAAAGAGGGAATTTTAGGTTGTTCATAATAGTGAGCACTGCTTGTGGTATTTTAAAGATATTGTATTTTACTAATATTTGAGGAAAACATTTTCAGAGGTGAATTTGTTATGTTGAAATCTCTTTAGACACTTGAGCCATTCTGCCTAGTGGGGAATAGAATTACACCTGATGATATGTTGACCATTGGGTTGTACTTTTTATTATAATTTTCTGAGCATTTTCTCTTATTTCACCCTCATAAGAATTTTCTGAGGTAGAGTCTGTGTAAGAAATTATTCTTAACCGTAGCAGCTTAAAACATTTATTATCTCACACTTTTTGAGTCTGGAATCTGAAAGCAGCTTAT
>PVJC01023708.1:0-26207 GCA_004026665.1 Murina feae | reverse complement strand
CTTCCTTCCTTCCTTTCTTTCTCATTCTCTCTCTCCCTCTCTTTTTCTCTCTCTTCTTTCTTTCCCTCTGCTTTTGCTAATGATGAATCACATACAATAAAATATACTAAGTGTACTTAATATTTAGCATATAGTTTAATGATGGACTTTCTATACACACACATTCACATACACACCCCTATTTGATCACTTCCATTACCCTAATTCCCAATTCAACCTCTTAAGGAGCAATCTTATTGTCCTATTAAAAAAAATGTTGTCCCACCAAAGGATCATGAAGATAGACTTTTCTAATTTCTATAAGCCTTTATAATCCATCTCTCTCTCTCTCTCTCTCTCTCTCTCTCTCTCTCTCTCTCTCTCTGGCATATAATGTCATTGTTCAGATTCATATAGACATTTAATTGATGGAAAACATTTATTTGAAAAAAATTATTTCTCCACTGACTGATTATATTGGCAAGTTTGTCATAAATCAGGTTATTCTTATACTTGTAGGTATATTTTTGCAATTAAATGTTTCATTATTTTGTCTTTTCTTGCATAGTATTACACTAGCTTAATTACTATCTACTCTAATAAAAGACTAATATAGAAATTAACCATCTGTCCGAGACACCTAAGCCACACCCACCAGTCAAGCTACGCCCACCAGCCAATCAGAGAGTCTGTATGCAAATTAACCCAGCCAAGATAGAGGCTGGCAGCCATGGAGCAAGCAGCGGTGGGTTGCGGCGGTGTGGGCAGCCCGTCAGGGTGCGGTGTGAACCTGTGCGACCTGGACAAGGTCCCTGAGACCCTGGAGTTCTTCGAGTTGCTGGGGTCAGACTATAGGGCTGGCTCCAAGGTGGGCATCTTGCTCCCTGTGGAGCCTCTGGATGGGTTCCCCATCCATGGCCCTACGGAGGCCCCCCAAGCTGGAGCCCAGGCGCTTTGAGCTGCCAGCAGCGATGGGGAGAAGCCTACCATACCTTGAGCCCTGGAGCACCCTGGGCTATCCCACAACCAAGAAGCCATCCCTGGCTGCGATAGGGCACAGGCTGGGCTGAGGGATCCCACCCCCCTGAGTACACAAATTTTTGTGCACTGGGTCCCTAGTAGTTTTATAATCCTATATAATAAAAGGCTGATATGAAAATCGATATGATGAACTAATGTGATGTGCACTGACCACCAGGGGGCAGACACTCAATGCAGGAGGTGTCCCCTGGTGGTCAGTGTGCTCCCACAGGGGGAGTGCCACTCAGCCAGAAGCCAGGCTAATGGCTAGTGAGCACAGTGGCAGTGACGGGGAATAGGCCTAAGCCATCAGTCAGACATCCTCCAAGGGCTCCCAGACTGCAAGAGGGCACAGGCTGAGCTAAGGGTACTCTCCCTTGAGTGCACAATTTCATGCACTAGGCCTCTAGTAACTCAATATTCTGTAATATAAGTCCTCAAAATTTTTATTGAATGTTATATAACTAATCTAGATTCTTTGCATTTAAACACTTATTTTAGAACAAACTTGTCAATGTCCACAAAAGGATTATGCTGGGATTTTAATTGGCATTATATTAAATTTTTAGATAAATGTGAGAATAAATGTCTTAAATATATTTATACTTCTCATTCATGAGTATGATAGAGCTCTCCATGTGTTTAGTTTTTGTAATATCTCCTTGCAATTTCTTATAGATCTAAGTATTAATATTGTACACAATCTTTATTAGATTTGCTTTTAGATGTTTTATGTTTTTTGCTACTATTAGGGATGTAGTATGTGGGTTTTTGTGTTTATTTTTACTTTATTTTTTTCCATCACCATTTATCACCTCTATGCCCTCTTCCACCTCCACCCTAAATCCACAATCACCATACTGTTGTCCATGACCCCGGGTTTGCTTTCTTTTTTTTTTCTCATCTGTCAAACCTCCCTCGACATTCCCTTTTTTCCCCCGGAGCTGTCTGCCTGCTCTCTGTCTATGAGTCTGTCTCTCGCTTGGTAGTTCAGTTTGTTCATTAAATTCCACATATGAGTGAAATCATATGGTACTTATCTTTCACTGCCTAAGTTGTTTTATTTAGCATAATGTTCTCCAGCATGGTGTGTGTATTTAAAATGTTATTAAAATTATAATTGATATGTAAATATGATGATTTCTCAATATTAACCTTCTACCTACAATATTGCTAAACCTACTCTAATTTAGTTTTCCTCCTTTTTTCCATTCTTCCTTTGTCTTTATTAATGTAAGAAAAGATTCACTTGAAAAATACATTTGTTTTGTAGCATTGTTCAATGCTAGCTAAATATTTTTTACAAGAGTCTTTTCACAGTTCTGTGAACTAATCAAGGAAACATTATTTATGTTAATTTATAAAATAAAAACATATTAATGTGTTATTTGAAATATTTGTATTCATCTGAAAATTTAACTTTTTCTATAAAAATCAGAGTAAAGGAGTCTTTTTAAAATGTTGTTAACAGGCTATAGAGGAAAAATAAAATTTTATGTGAAGCCACTGTAAACAAATTAGTGTCTACACACATAATGACAAGAAGAGAAATAAGGCAATTTTTGTATGATCAAGCTAATGATAAAATTCAGTCAGGTTTTATTTCACTTTGTATGTGGAATAAATTTTCTAGTTAGGACTATATCTGTATTTAAATTTAATGTCAAATTTATTCTTTAATTTGAGAAATATTTACTAAGTCTACTTACTAAGCAACAAATATAAAAAATAAGGAAGGATCTTTCTGTCTAGCAAGATATATATCACTACTGAGGCAATTAAAATTACTTTATTGAGAATCTAGCCTCTGCATACCCAATATCTTTTTTTTATAAGTGGTTCAAACATGACACTAGTAGCAGCCAGCCTTACTTTGAAGCTTGGCCTCTCCTGGGCACCTCCAAGCCCAGCACAAATAGCAGCCATCTGCAGATCATTTTGTAGCTCATGCTGGGTGGCCTCAGGCAGAATACAGGTGGTGGCTGAACTTGGCCAGCACCTCCCAGGAGGCCCCAGAGTCAGCACACTCAGTAAACAGCTTCAGACCATGCTCAAGCACTACCCAACCATTCCACAAGCTACACACTCGAGAGATGGATTGGGCAGATACCTGAGACCTGCTGAAATGAGTTCTCCTACATGGGGTCAGCCCTTGCACTGCAAATCCCCCCATGGTGGTTGTGGCCAGTCCTCACAGCCAATCTGGTGAAGCATGGGGGGGGGGGAATCAAGCCCTCTCCTTGATGTATCAACAACAATCAAGGCTCAATGACAAGACAGTGCACACATCCACATGGGACACACTTATTGCATCCAGTTAGGGTGACTAGGGAGGCTGTACCACTTGAACCTTATAGGAAACCTACTACATAAGGCCACTCTACCAAAACTGAGATGTAGCAGCTCTACCTAATACTAGAAACAAAATAGACCAAAATGAAGAGATGAATGATAAAAGAATGTCCCAAATTAAAGGACAGAACAAAACTGCAGACAAAGAACTAAATAAAATGGCAACAACTAATCTACCAGTTGCAGAATTCAAAACACTGATTATAAGGATATTCAATGAACTTAGGGGAAGAGCAGATGAATTTAGTAATAACTTCAACAAAAAGATAGGAAACATAAAAGTGGACATAGAAAACATGAAAAAGAACCAGTTAGAAATGAAAAAAACATACAACTAAAATGAAGGGTATATTACAGAGAATCAAGAGTAGAATAGATGAAGCAGAGGATCAAATCACATTTTGGAAAAGAAGAAAGCAAAAAAAGAGAAACCAATCAGAATAGCAAAAAGAAAAGAAGAATGGAGGTAGGGGGGGGGGAAATGAGGTTACTATAAGGAACCTCTGGGACAACTTCCAGCATACCAACATTTGCATCACAGGGGTGCCAGAAGGAAAAGAGATTGAAAACCTATTTGAAAGATGACAGAAAATTTTCTTAATCTGGTGAAGAAAATAGACATAAATGTCTAGGAAGTGCAGAGACTCTCAAAGAGGATGAACCTCAAAGAGGCCCACATCAAGACACATCATAAAGTGCCACAGGTTAAAGACAAACAGATAATCATTAAAGCAAGAAAAAGCAGTTAGTTACCTACAAGAGATCTTCCACAAGCCTGTCAGCTGATTTTTCAACCAAAACTTTGCAGGCCAGGAGGGACTAGCACAAAATATTCAAAATGATGAAAAACAAGGACCTACAATAAAGATTACTTTATTCAGCCAATCTATCATTTAGATTGGTGACCACATTTAAAGTGGTACACCATTGATGGGGTGGGGGGGGTGTCTCTTTTTTTCTTTTTTTTTTATTATTACTTAAAATATTACAAAGAGTAATCAGAACTTTTTTAAAACACTGTGGGACGCGGGACAAACTGTTAAAAATCGGGACTGTCCTGCCAAAAGCGGGACGTCTAGTCACCTTAAATTTTGAAGACAGATAAAGAGCTTCTCAGACAAGGAAAAGGAAAAGAAGTTTGTCATCACCAAACCAGTATTACAATAAATGTGTTAGAGAGCAGACTGTGGGAATGGGAGGGTGAGTGGAGAAACTGAGCAAAAAAGAAAAAAAAAGTTAAAAAACCTCATAGACACAGACAACATTATGGTGATTGTTGGGCGGGGTGGGAGGAGGATAGAGGTAGGGGAGGGTACAAGGGTGATAAATTGTGATGAACAAAGGCTTGACTTGGGTGGTGAATACACAATACATTGTACAGGTGTATGTTGCACAGCTGTGCATCTTTATACTTTTGTTGGCCAATGTCACCTTAAAAAATTCAATAAAAAGGGGGAAAAAGTAAACTCCTCTTCAGGGAGTTGTATTATACCAATGTTATTAACATATGTAACATCATCTAGGAAGACAATTCAAAACTAAAGTTAGAGATAAAAAAAATAACAAAGTTAGAAATATATTTTGATTAGTGGGGGTCAGGAAAGAAGAAGGATGAAGAGTGGGAGGAGGAGGAAAGGAGAAATGAAAAATACAATGGCAATAAACACATATCTATCAAAAATTACTTTAAATGCAAATGAATTAAATGTTCCAGAAGACATATGCTGGATGACCTATACATATGCTATCTAAAGAGACTCACTTCATATTAAAAGACACACACAGACTGAAAGTAAAGGGGTGGGAAAAGATATTTCATGAAATATCTTTCAAAAAAAGGGGTAGTAATACTTATACCAGACAAAATAGGCTTTAAAACAAAGTCTATCACAAGAGACAAAGAAGGACCCAGAAATTCCACTTCTGGATATTTATCTAATGAAAACCAAAACACTAAATTGAAAAGACACACAAATTCCTATACTTATTGCAGCATAGTATGGAAGCAACCTAATTGTCTATCAGTAAATGAATGGGTAAAATAAAAGTGGTGCATTTATACAATGTAATATGATTCAGACATTAAAAACAAAAACAACAAATGAAATCTTGCTATCTGCAACAACATGGACAGATATAGAGGGTATTATGCTGAGTGAAATAGGTCAGACAGAGAAGAGCAAATTCCAGATAATTTAACTTAAATGTGGGATCTGAAAAAGCAAAATTAAAAAAAATAAAGGCAAGCAGAACAGAAACAGAACAGACTCAAAGATACAGAGAACATTTGGACATTTCCAGATGGGTGTAGAGATTGGGGATGGTGGTGAAAAAGGTGAAGTGATTTAGAAATACAAATTCACAGTTAAAGACTAGTCACAGATATATAAAATATAGCATAGTCAATAGTATTGTAATAACTTCTGTATATATAGACTTAGGGTGATCACCTCATTAGCTTTATAACTGTCTACTTATGGGATTATACACCTAAAGTTAGTATAGTATTGTATGTCAACTGTAATTTGAAATTTGAAAAATATTTTTAAAATTATTTTATTGTTTCCTTGATAGGAGGTATGGTTGAAAAGTAAGGTAAAAGTAAGAAGATAAGCCAGAAATTCTGCATTAGCAGAGACATGAAAAACACAGAAGTTTTTTCCAGGCAAAGAGAGGGAAGTGTATATTTAGAAGAGGAAGAAATAATATGTGAGATGTATAAATAAATATATTAGCTCTCTCTGAACAACATTCCTGAATATATTATTCAATACTAGAGACACAGTGCACAAAAATTTGTGCACGCGGGGGGGGCCCCTCAGCCTGGCCTGTGCCCTCTCATACTCTGGGACCCCTCGAGGGATGTCCACCTGCTGACTTAGGCCCACTCCCTGGGCATTCGAACCTAAGCTGGCAGTCAGACATCGCTCTGGCAGCCCAGGAGCCTTTGGGGAATGTCCACTTGCCAGCAGGGAACAGGCCTAAGCTACAATTGGACATCCTTAGTGCTGCTGAGGAGGCGGGAGAGGATCCCATCATCACCGCTGTACTGGCAGCCATCAGCTAGGCTTGTGGCTGAGCAGACTTCGACCTGTGGGAGTGCACTGACCACCAGGGGCAGCTCCTGCATTGAGTGTCTGCTCCCTGGTGGTCAGTGTGTGTCATAGTGACCAGTCATTCCCAGTTGTTCTGCTGTTAGGGTCAATTTGCATATTATCCTTTTATTATATAGGATAGAGGCCTGGTTCATGGGTGGGGGCTGGCTGGTTTTCCCTGTAGGGTGTTCCAAATGAGGGCGGGGGGTCCAGCTGGTGTGCCTGACCAGCCTGTCTGAGGGGCTGATGGCTATTTGCAGGCTGGCCACAGCCCTTTCAGGGTGCGGGGTCCTGCTGGGGTGCCTGGCCAGCGTGGGTGAGGGGTTGATGGCCGTTTGCAGGCTGCCAAAAACCCCTTCAAGGTGGGGGGTCCCGTCCTGGGTGCCTGGCCAGCCTGGGTGAGGGACTTATGGCTGTTTGCAGGCTGGCCACAGCCCTTTCAGGGTGCGGGGTCCTGCTGGGGTTCCTGGCAAGTCTGGGTGAGGGGCTGATGGCTGTTTGTAGGTTTGCCAAGCCCCCCAGTGGGGACCCTCACCCCATGAGGTTGGGGCTATCCTGGGTGAGGGGCTGATGGCTGTTTTCAGGCTGGCCACCGCCCCCAGTGACCCAAACTCCCAACGAGGCTGGTTGGAAGCAGGTATCTGGGATTTATTTATCTTCTATAATTGAAATTTTGAGCAGAGGCCACAGCTGGTCAAGGAAGGCAAGAAGCTTAGCTTCCTCCATCGCTGGTGCAATAGAAGCCTCCTGTTTGCTCTAGCTCCATGGCTGCTAGCCACCATCTTGGTTGGGTTAATTTGCATCTAGTCATTCTGATTGGCTGATGAGTGTGGCTTGGGATGTAGCAGAGTGACACAATTAGTATATTACTCTTTTATTAGATTAGATTCCCTGAACAATATCTCCTGATTATAGATCTCTCTGGAACATACAACCTGATTAACATTTAAATAGAATTATTTGTTTTATCCCTTGTGGATTCATTCTGTCCTACTCCATGCCCCTCATCACAATGCCCTCCAACCCCCAACTATGCAGCATCTTGGATATTTACTTTTATATTTTTTCACTGAGAAGAAGATGTAGAACCATATGATCTTTAATATCCCAGTACCAAAGAGAAAAGCCCTATAACAGTGGTTTTTTTTTTTTTAAGAAAACGGATAATTTTATTCATGGTTCTGGAATGAATACGGAGTTAGGCTATAAAGTTGGATTTCTGTTTTTCTTTTCTTTTGTTCCCTTTCAATTCTTCACTTGACTGTGTACTGAAATGGTACAAATTTTCATTTTATGTTCAATGTACAGTAGATTTCTATAATGAGTTAAGATATATGCTTGAAGTATCTAAGAACCTCTTTCAAAATGTTTAAATTTAAATTTTTAAAATGTAATGTTTTTAAGGCATTTTGAAGTTTTTTTGGGAAACATAAAATTAAAATAATTATATATCTAAATGTTTATGTATTGCTCAATAGATGCATTATTTTATTCTTAAGTTCAGTCTTTTAAGAATTGAGAGAAAAAACTATTAAATGCCCCAACACAATATACAGATATATACACTTTACTATATATAGAAACAACATTAATCCACTAAGATAAAAGGTTGATATAGTCCAACAAAATAGAAATTCTGAATATAATAATGATGATTATGCTGGTAATAGTGATGATCTGATTATTAAAACAAGAGTAACCATAATAAAAACATCTAAATTCTACTGAAAGCTAATCATGTAGCAGTATTTTATATGTTGAGTCATTGCTTTGCCATAAAGAAACATCAGTTTTGTTTGATTATTATTCTTCCTTTGTGAAAAAGAAAACTAAGGCCCAGAGAGTTTAAGTAAGATGTACATAACTAGTTAACTTTAGAACCAGGATTTGAATTAAGGGTGAATGACACCATGTCTATACTCTTAAGTATTAGCACTAATTTTGTTGCTGAGATTTATTATGGTTAGCCAGAAAGTAAATACATAAGAATACTAGCCAAAGACATCTCCTGTTTGGTGACTTCTTACAGCAAAGCGGCCCCCAAAAAACTCATTCATAGGAGCAATGAGTGTGTGTGTGTGTGTGTGTGTGTGTGTGTGAGATGTTAAAGCTGACCTTTAGCTACTGGGTTTATAAAATCGAACATTGAACTCTACTTAGGGAATTAAGAGCCTATCCTTCATCTTTTCTAATCTTGAGGGGAAAATGATTTTCTTTTTTTTTTTCCATGGATGAGAGGTGGCCTTTTTACTAATCTCTAAGAATGCTTATGAATTAATTCCAACCTGGTAAAATCCTTCACTTGAAAGAATAGAGTTGATTATGTCCTGGAATCTCTGTAAAAGAAACAGAGGCTTTGAACGTGTAGTCCTTTCTCCATAAGTTATTTATTTCAGGAAGAGAACATCAAAACTGCTCCAATTCTTTTCAGAAAATGTGCTTCCTTTATGTGCTTATTTTGAGAACCAATCTTTCAAAATAGCATTAATCTTCTGAATCTTTCTTTAAAACTTCGAACTTTTGAAATCTAAAATACCCTCTTTGCAAAAATTGAGGATGGAGTGGCAGGTTTGTGGGTTATTAAGGGAATCTCCAAATAGGGCAATCAGGGAGACAAATGAGAGATATTGCACATTTCAAATTTTATTACCTAACATTTAGTATTTGTTTTTAACTACCCATCAATTTACAAATTTTTATTGAATAAATGAGTATATCCATAGAATTAAAATATGATTATTAAAAACAGGGTTAATTGAAATTCATACTTAGGAAAATTCTTCAGACTCTAAAACACTTAGAATTGATAATTCATTGTGAATTATTTATTTTATTTGCCCTCTGAATGACACAAAAAAAGTTCCACATGCCTAGTTTTAAACTGTGAGAAAAACATGAATACTTCTATTTTATACTAAACATAACAAAAAGAAAACTGCTTTCTATTTTCATTAAATGTTTTCTCATAGTTATGTCAAGTGTTTTGAGCAATGACTCTGTACTCCTCCACAAACAGAAAAGCATTACTGTATCCTGGGTATTCATGGAAATTGCATAAATGATTATCGTGTTAGGTGTAACAACTCAAAATGTGTTCAATACAAACTTGGTGGTTCCTCTGTTGGGAGCTGTCATTCAAGAAAGCAAAGACGCAAAATTTAAAATCTTGTTGAGATTTTTCCAACATTTTTAATCAGTCCACAAAGTAAAATGATATGATTCCACAAGTTCCAACTAAGCAAACACTTCCAAGCAAATCAAAGCATAAAAAGGATGTTTAATCCTAAGACATTTTCAGGTCATGTAAAAATTGTTTGTCAAATATAATTGCTCTCTGTCCCTTTTTAAACATCATAATGTTTGGCTTTGAAGTGTATTTGATTATAGTAAAATTGACAGGACACAGAAATTCATATGTAGATTCTAAAATGTTAAGTACAAAGACTCAGAACCTCAAAGAGAGCTGCAAAATTCCTATATAATAAATAGGTAATATACAAATTGACTCTCATGCCCTCACATCACAAGATGGCCACCCCCACATTGTCACAAGATGGTCACCCTCACATCATTACAAGATGGCTGCCTACATCATCATAAAATGGCCACCACAAGATGGATGCCCCCACGTCATCACAAGATGGCCAAGACAAATAGTTGTCCCCACATTGTCACAAGATGATCAGCAGGGGATGGCAGTTGGAGGAGACCAGGCCTACAGGGGAGGGTAGTTTGGGGTGACCAGGCTTACAGGAGAGGGCATTTGGGAGTGATCAGGCTGGCAGAGAGCAGTTCAGTGTCAATCATGCTGGCAGGAGAGTGATTAGATGTCAATCAGGCTGCAGGGAAGCAGTTAGGGGCAATCAGGCAGCCAGGCAGGCAAGTGGTTAGGAGCCAGCAGTCCCGGATTGTGAGAAAGATGTCCAGCTGCTGGACATCCCCTGAGGGGTCCCAGATTGGAGATAGTGCAGGCTGGGCTGAGAGATAGCCTCCCCACCCCCCAGTGCATGAATTTCATGCACCGGGCCTCTAATCCTATATATTAAAAGCCTAATATGTTGTGTTCAGTCGTCTGATCGTCCATTCAACCAATCAAAGTTTAATATGCTAATGATATGCTAAGGCTGCTCAACTGCTCACTATGATGTGCACTGACCACCAAAGGGAAGAGAGTCAACTGGTAGACCAGTTGCTATGATGTGCACTGACCAATAGGGGCAGACATTCAACACAAGAGCTGCCCCCTGGTGGTCAGTGTGCTCCCACAAGGGTAGCACTGTTAAGCCAGAAGCCAGGCTCACAGCTGGCAAACACAGCGATAGTGGTGGGAGCCTCTCCTGCCTCTGCAGCAGTGTTAAGGGTGACTGACTGCCGGCTTAGGCCCGCTTCCCAATGGGAGCCCAAATGAATAGGTTAGTGGGGTTTAGCCAAGAAGTGAGGCGGCTTAATATTGCCCCACATTATAGGGTGAGCCCTTCTGCTTTGGGGACATCTCCTCCAGCAGTGCCATGTCTCCTCTTCAAGTGAGAGGTCCCCACTGGTGGGGTGACTGGTCTCTGACTCATCTCTAAAGGCGTGTGACTTGACGTCTCTTGCTGAAATCCAGAGGGGGTGTCTCTCGCCTTCTAGGAAGATACAAGGAAAACCTCTCCCCTGGGTTAATAGTGGATCAGGGCCCTTTCATATTCCTGAAAGGGCGTCCCGCCATCGGACTAGGGGAAGGGGTGTCGGAAGATTCCAAAGACCTCCCCAGTGGTTGTATATTGGAGGGAGACCATGATTATCAAAATGAAAAAGTTGAATGTGGTTAAAGCCTGTGTTAGTATTGTATGTGGGTTACTTCTCGTTATCCCCGCTTACGATCGCTTGGATTGGCTTAGTTAAATCAATTCTATGTAATTCTAACTCTCTTAAAGCTTGATTAATAGCATTTCAATACTTCCTTTACTTTGAGGGAGATAGTCCTAGTACTAAGTAGGTTGGATTTCCCTCTAGGAGTTGGAATAGGGGGGTTAGGGCCCCTGTTGATATAGATAGACTGTTTATAACCCAATTAATCTGGCCACAGAGCTCTTGTAATTCGTGTAAGGTGAGTGAGTCTGGGATGGCTAGTTGAGGAGCTATAGGGGATAATTGTTAGCAGCTGTGGGGTTGATGTTTACTGGAAAGGCTTGAGGGGGGTTCCTTATTTCTGAGGGTAGAGAAGCCTATAGCTATTGCAGTGTGGACTGCATAAGCACTATCGTAAAAGATATTAACTGGATTGTCCTGACAGTATAGAAGTGTGTGTATCACCACACGTAACTCCCCAACTTGTACTGAGCCTGAGTACTGGTATTTTATTGGTTGTAGAACCTGGAGGTGGAACCGTCTTCCCCTCCCCCAAAGGCACAGGCTCAGCAGTAGGCTTTTTGGTTTCATTTTTGTCTGAATCCTTCCTTCATGAACCTTGGCAGACCTTATACGCCTGAGTACTTTCTCCCAAGTGCCTGAGTCCCATACGGGGGCATTTAACAACCAGGGATTAAAGTGTAATTTACACAAGACAAGCTTTCCTATGAATTTCAACACAGTGTGTACAAAATATGATAATTTTACTACTTTGTCATATACTGGCAACCTTTTTAACATCTAAAGACTAGCTATTGCAATTTTAGGACTTATTTGTCCATTATATACACAGCAAAACAAAATGCACATAACATATAAAAATGGCTTTATCTGAAAATATCCAAATATAAACACACCAGCATATTACCTTTTACAATTCTTTTCCTCCCATCTCCTCCAAACTACTGAACAAATATCGACTACAGTATATTGCTCACAGAGGTGGTTTAACAATTCCATTACCAAAAGATACTATCTCTAAATTTAACATACGTTGGGCACTTCTAAACATCTAGATGGACTATATGTTTCAGAGGCACTCTCACAGCATCTGGAGTTCTTTTTCTGATATCTTAACTTGCCTACTCTGCAAAATGGCGGGGAGAGCTCGCGCCTGAGGGGCGCGTGCCATGGGGGGAACATTGCCCATGTTACAGAGGGTAACTCACCCGGTTCGACGTTCTGGGGGTCCCTGTTCTGGGCGCCATATGAAGCAGGGCATCTCCCAGGGATGAGGACGATGGAGTCCCTGAGCGCTAGGACGCTTGCATGCACAACTCCAGAGACCAGGTTCTGTGACACAGGTCTAATTTTATTGAGGAAGTACCGCAGTATATATAGTGGAGGTGGCCAATCATGGAACGCCAGGTCTTCTTAGGGAGCCAATGAGCATAAAGGTCAGGGTACTGTGTACATGGCTCTAGGAGGGGCTCAGGCAGGCATTGCCATCTTTATGGTTTGCCATAAAGATCTGAATTGCTGGAGTGTGCTCACAGCATTGCATCAGCCACTGCACCAAGATAAACCTCCTGTGCTCTACCTACACCTCAAAGGATCTTGGAATGCAAGAGGGCACAGGCTGGACTGAGGGAATCCCCTTAATGCACAAATTTTGTGCACTGGGCTTCTAGTATTATTATAAACCAGGATATAGAGAATCCTCAGTTTCTGCAATCACCCAAAGATATTTCTAGTGGAAATACAGTATAAAATACTGTAACTATTACAATAACTACCCTCTGGGAATTTACCAGTATTTTTAAGCCTCTTTTCCCACTGGGGAAAAAATTGCTCTTTAGGCATAAATTATTTACAGAAAATATTTATTTTTTCTGCTGTTTAAAATCCTATAAAACACTCACATATGTTTAAATATTAAACTAAATATTTATATACTAGGGGCCCGGTGCACAAAAATTTGTGCACTCGGGAGGTCCCTCAGCCTGGCCTGTGCCCTCTCGCAGTCTGGGACCCCTCAGAAGATGTCCACCTGCTGGCATGCCTGGCTAGCCTCGGTGAGGAATTGATGGCTGTTTGCAGGCTGGCCAAGTCACCAGTGTGAACCCTCACCCCATTGAGGTATGGTAAGCCTGAGTGATGGGCTTAGGGCTGTTTTCAGGCTGCCCACAGTCCCTTCAAGTTTTGGGTCCCTACTCGGGTACCTGGCCAGCCTGGGTGCGAGGTTGAGGGTCATTTGCAGGCTGCCCACAGCTCCCATTGACCCAACGTCCCAGAAAGGCTGGCTGGAATAAGGTTTCTGGGGTTTATTTATCTTCTATAATTGAAACACTATTGCTTTAAGCCGAGGCCTAGGCAGGTAACGAAGCCTCCTGTTTGCTTTAGCTCCATGGCTTCTATGATTGAAACAATGTTGCCTTAGTAGAAGCCCAGCCAGCCTAGGCAGACAGTTTCCTCCACCACTGGTACAATGGAAACCTCCTGTTTGCTTCAGCTCCGTGGCTTCTATAATTGCAACTATGTTGCCTTGAGCAGAGAGAGGCCCAGCCAGCCTAGGTAGACAGTTTATTCCTGGTGCAACAGAAGCCTCCTATTTGGTCTAGTTCCATGGTGGTTGGCCTCCATCTTGTCTGGGTTAATTTGCATACAGCCGCTCTGATTGGCTGGTGGGCATGGCTTGGCTGATGGGTGTGGCTTAGATGTCCTAGAGAAAAGGTCAATTTCAATATTACTCTTTTATTAGAGTAGATGATACATCATATATCTATTGTATATACATGTACATCATATACATATATATATATATATATATATATATATATATATATATATACATATACAAAGAGAGAGAAATTCAATCTAAAATTGAACTGAGGGATATTAGATGCAGATACTCATACATATGCCTGATTTACAGATGACTGAGAGTTGTTTTTTTTTCCTGACCAATGAATATCCACCAAGCATCTGTCCCTATCCTCAAGCCAATAAACTTGCTGCTTATATTCAGGCTGGATTTCCCCTTTTTGCTCTCCTTATCTAATATAATAAAAGAATAATATGCAAATTGACCGTTACCTGAGACACCTAAGCCACGCCCACCAGCCAATCAGAGAGGCTGTATGCAAATTAACCCAGCCAAGATGGAGGTTGGCAGGGCGGCTCTGCACTGGGAGCCTCCGTGGCCCACATAGCTGTGCCAGGTATGTCAGCTCAGTGGGGGGGGTTCTAGCCTTGGGCCTCCTCAGGGCATCCAGGAGCGCCCATCCTGGGTCCGCTGCCTGGCTCCGCCCCCTGGGGGCCTCCTTGGGGCGTCCAGGAGCAGCTGTCCTGGGTCCACTGCCCGGCTCCACCCCGGGTGTGTTTGCTCAGCAGCAGGGCCCCACCGAGGGATCCTGCACTAGCATCCGCCCCTGGTTCGCCACCCAGCTCTGCGCCAGGTGTGTCCCCTCAGTGGTGGGGGCTCACCAAGTGTGTGTGATCGTGGGCCCTCCAGTGGGAAATGTCCAGGCCTGCACTCACCAACCCTCCCACCCCCCAGTGCATGAAACCTGAAGGGGCTGTAAACAGCCTGAAAATGGCCCTCAGCCCCTCACCCAGGCTGGCCAGGCATGCCTGCAGGTGGACATCTCCCTCCCCCAAGGTGTCCCAGACTGCAAGAGAGCACAGCCGGGCTGAGGGACCCCCACCCCCCGAGTGGACAAATTTTTGTGCACCGGGCCCCTAGTCCATAAATAAACTTCATGCCAAACCCTCAACAGACTTCACCTGTGGCTTGGCATAGCATGCACTTCCATAACTGCAATTCTTCTGCTAGCCCCAAATAAATTCAATTTCTGGTCAATTTTTGACCTCACATTAATTTACCTCTTTATTTAGGGTGTGTGTGTGTGTATGTGTGTGTGTTTAGAACAAAAAACAAAGTCCTTGTAATTGATAATGTTAATTGCATCTTGATTCCAGAAACCTAATCTAAGGCTCATAATAATAAACTATCCATGCTGCAGAAAGACCCAGAAAAACTAAGTGATGCTTTGAAGAAGTGGAGAAACACAGTTTTAATTATTACGCCAGGTGGACCCTGGGAAAGTTTTCGAAATCAGAGTTGAGTAACACGCAGGGACTTTGCTTTTATAACCACCTTTCGGGTTCATTGTATTGCAAATATGTCCCCTTACTGCTTTGAGGCCCTGGAGGAAGTCCTCCCCCAGATGTCCCAACATTTCAGGCCAGCTAACAATCCACCCTTCCCTCAGGGCAGTGCTTATGGCTTCTGTTCTGCAAATTCAGTTTTGGGAAAGGAGGCAATGACTCAGCCACAGGTCATTAAGAATGCACACTGAGCCTGCTAGCATGAATTCCAACCATCATCCTCCCAAAATGTCAGGGCTATATTTGAATTAGCCCTTTTTAGCCTTCTCATCCAAAGTAACATAATTAGCAAATAGTAGACCTGGATGGGAAGCTCTGTGGCTTTCTCAGGCCACCAGGAACAGAAAATATCCTAGAGTTCTTGTTTAAAAAATTGCCATACTTCCTAAATATTGAACACGAGAATCAGTACTTAGGGTTCCTATTGCTGATGTGTCCCAGTGAGTGTCCCTTCTTTTTTTACATCCTTGCCAATCATGGTTCCAGCCTTAAGTGATGAGTCATAAAGGTAAATGAGATAAAGAGAGAGCAAGAGAGAGAGAACAAGAGAGAGAGAGAGAGAAAACAAAGAGATCTTAAAAAATAAATGCTGGAGCAGCAATGTATTTGAAAATGTACTGACAGTTTGACAATTCATGTTGTGTGAAATGATTCCAGTAATGGCCAAGATAAAGCAAGCTCACAATAGCTTGCAATGCTAATAACTAAAACTCTGAACAGAATACAAAAAGAAATGACAAAAGGACTCTCAAAAATAAACAATAGCAGACAGATTGAGGAGAGGTGTCAACACTTGAAGAAAGTCTAGCAACATGGTGAATTAAGAGTTTTTCCTCCTCTTTTATCTCCCACATTTGATCAAAGAGCAAGCTGAGCCCCTAAACACACAAAGAGCATCCATAGGAAAATGTCCCAGAGAAACTGTATTTTTAAAGCAACAAGACTGGGACAAAGAAACTCTCCAACTGTGGAAGGCAGGAGGAATCCCTGGTGAATTTGTCGTTGTCGTTAAGTTTTGTTTTGTTTTTCATTTGTTTCTTCCCTGGACCTGCTCTGAAGTCAGCCAATGTTACTGATTATAGCAGCAGAGAAACCTAAAATTGTCAGAGAACAGGGTCAGTCATGTATTGCTGGCAGACATGTAAAATGCTACAACTTCTCTGGAAAGCAGTATAGAATTTAGCTGTATATTCCTAGACAGGATTTCTCTGAGAGTTTTTGTGATTTTTTAAAAAGCTTTATTTTTTATTTTGAGATAATTATACCTTCCCATGCAGGTATAAGAAATAATGCAAAGAGATCTTACATATCTTTACCCAGTTTTCTAGCTTTCTGCAATAGCTCCACCTTGAGTAACTAGAGTACAATATCACAATTAAGAAATTAATGCAATCTACTAGACTAAACTTGTGCTTACCATACAACCCAGCATTTGCACTCTTGAGCAATTATCCCAGAAAATGAAAACTTACGTTCACACAAAAACTTGTATGGGAATATTTGCCGGAGGCTAATTCCAGCACGTAATAAATGCAAGAAGTTACATCGAAGTTACATTGATGGAACCTTGAGGCTTCAGCAGAGCTGAATCATATGTTATTACCTACTGGAATGGCCAAAGGCATTTCCCCAAACCTGAAAAGGATGCATAAATGATTGCCGGTTGCCAGACAGCTGAGGGCATTTTAATCTACTTGGTATTGCCTCCTGCTGGCCAAACTCCTGAACAGCCGAAGGCAGTTCCCCCAAAACAGACAATGCCTACTGTATACTAAATCTTAACCTTTGATATGTATATCTACTTTGCCTTAGGACAATTTGTATTAATAAAGAGTGAGGGTACAGAGATTCAGGAGAATATGGTTCCTACAGCTAAGCTCCTCTGGTTCCCCCATGGATTACAAATCTAAACTAATAAAAGCGTAATATTAAAATTAACCGTTTCTTCGAGACGGCCTAAGCCATGCCCACCAGCCAATCAGAGTGATTGTATGCAAATTAGCCCAGCCAAGATGGCGGAGGCCGCAGCCCTGGGCTCCGCCATCTTGGGAGCCTGGGTCCTGGAAAGGTATCTGGGGCTCTGGGCCGCCAGATGCCTTCCCCCGTGGAGAAGCTATCGGGGGAAGCGGTGACCAGCCTGGCGGGACCCCGCCAGCCCCCTGCTGGGAGGCCGATCGGGACCCCAACGGCCTCCCGAGGCAAGCGGGACCCCGCAAGCCCCCTGCCGGGAGGCCGATCAGGTCCGGAACGGCCTCCCGGGGCAAGCGGGACCCCGCAAGCCCCCTGCCGGGAGGCCGATCGGGACCCCAACGGCCTCCCGGGGCAAGCGGACCCCGAAAGCCCCCTGCCGGGAGGCCGATCAGGGCCAGAACGGCCTCCCGGGGCAAGCGGGACCCCGCAAGCTCCCTGCCGGGAGGCCGATCGGGGCCCCAACGGCCTCCCGGGGCAAGCGGGACCCCGCAAGCCCCCTGCCGGGAGGCTGATCTGGTGGCCAGCAACACTGGAATGGCCTCCCAAGCAGAGAAGCCTGGGGGGTGGGGGGACCCCATGCTCCCTCCTGGGAAGCCTATGGGGTGGCCAGCACCACTCCATTGCTTCCCAGCCAATGGCCCAGAGGGTCAGTGGGAGCTGTGGCCAGCCTGAAAACTGCCCTTGGCCTCTCATCCAGGCTTGCCACACCCTCTGGGGTGAGGATTTCCACTGGGGTGCTTGACCAGCCTGCAAACAGACATTGGCCCCTCACCCAGGCTGACCAGGCACACCAGCAGGTGGCCATCCCCAGAGGGTTCCCAAGCTGTGAGAGGGCAGCGGCCGGGCTGAGGGATTCCCCTCCCCCACCACCCCAGTGCACAAATTTTTGTGCACCGGGCCCCTAGTTTATATTATATTTCTAGTCTCTTTATTAATTTACTCTGCAGCACCTTCTCCAGATTCCTGAACCCTTCTAGATGCTGGGAAAGACCCACGGCATTAAATATTCATAGTAGCTTTATTCATAAAAGTCCAAATTGTAAACAACCCAATAACTTTCAATGGACAAAAGGAAACTGTGGTATATCCTTGTCAAGGAGAATAAAAAGGAAAAAAGTAATGATAAATGCTGAGTGGAAAAGACAATCTCACAAAGTCCACGCTATATGGGATCATTTATACATGATTTGAAAATATTTCCAAATTATATGACAAAAATGTATAAGTGCTTCATTTATGGGGACTTTGGCTGTCTATCCAGGTTTCAACTATAATTTATAGAACATGCACTGGTATAGCATTCATGAAAATTAAACAAGAATATTAAGTATCTGATCAAGTGGAAGGAATTTCATGATTTTCTGGTAGAAAGAGGTGGGATTAGTCTTTAACAATTGACAGGACAAGTCCATTATCATATTGAAACCTTTACTTTGCCTTAGGTTCAATTCTGTTCCTATTACAGGACAATGGCCGTTGGTTCTCTGAGCCCTGCCATTAATCATTTCTGAAGTTATGCCACTAAAATTTTTAGTAATTTCCATAAGCTTGAACTGCAGTATTTTTTACACTAAAATAAAACTGTAGCTATCTTTATTCTGTTTCTTCCTGAAGATTCATGAATCACATTATCTGTAACTATTTCTGATTTTCCATATTAAAAGTAATCATTTTTATCCTAATGTATTTTTAATAAGTTCAATAGTGAGGAGTATTATCAGTTCTTTCAAAGTGTCTAGAATGAATAGAGGCTATTCCTGTCCTTACTGTCACTAAGACTTTGAGTTCTCTACGTGACTATGCATTCAGCGGCTCGTAACTTCTAAGACATTCCTTTTTCTTTTTCTTTTTTTCTGGGAACCCTTCCACATTCCATCTTTCAGTTTCATTAACTCCCTCTGCCTGTACTACTGATTTAGAATTCTTCTACAACTGCCCTCTTATAGTTCATGTTTTCAAACATACCAAACCACACAAAAATACAGGTTGTATTCCCTATTAATCATGATCCCTGATCTCCCAAAACAAAAAATAAGACAAAACTGTTTTATAACTCATAGAATTGCATTGAAGTCACAAATGTTTCACTAAATGCCATATGGAAACACCAATTTCATCATTGGTCTCACAATAAGCATTCAAAATACTCTAAGATTTGTAGTTGGTATGAGCTTCAATGATCTGTAGTAAGTAAGCCACCTTTGTGGAAATCTCACAGGAAAGAAAACTCCTGTGTTTTCCTTTCCAGTATGTAAGATCATTTCATTGGAAGCATTGTTCACTGAGCTGAAACTCTGTGCATTGTGATTTATTGTACTTCATATCTGGATATAACAGTCATACTCTAATGGTAATAGAAGCAGAATTATTTCCATGCACTAGAGGAAGGCCTTGTAATCTTCCCCTCTGTCTTCCAAGGAACAGCCTATTACAATATATTTGCATCTTACATTTGAAACCTCTTAAGTTATGATTACATATTCATAGGTTTTAAATTATCCACACCTACTTGAAATAATGTTAACAAATCTATGGTTCCTCTTGGGTTCTTAATAGATCTTCCTACTTCCCACCATTAGAGTTTAAACAAAGTTCCATGTTTAGAAATGATATTTATAGTATTTTTGCATGTCAGGCAGGGACACACATCCACCAAAGCACTATAGGTGCAATCCTATATAATAAAGAGGTAATATGCAAATTGATCATCATGCCCTCACAATATGGCTTCCTACGACTAGGCTGACAGGGGAGGGGGGTTAGTGAGGGATGACCAAACAATTGAACAAGCAGGCTTCATGGAGTGACCAGACTGGCAAGGGAAGGCAGTTGGGGCTGACCAGGCCAGCAGCGGGGGCAGCTGGGGGTGACCAGACTGGCAGGGGGTCAGTTGGGGGAAACCAGGCTAGCAGGGGGTGGACAGTTAGGGGTGACCAGGCCAGCAGGGGGGCAGTTAGGGGTGACCAGGTCAGCACACAGAGGCAGTGATGGGTGATCAAGCCAGCAGGGGGAGAAGTTAGGGGTGACCAGGCAGACGGACAGGTGAGTGATTAGGAGCCAGCAGTCCAGAATTGTGAGAGGGATGTCTGACTGCCGGTTTACATATTCATTAACCGGCAGTCGGACATCCCCCAAGGGTCTCAGATTGGAGAGGGTGCAGGCTAGGCTAAGGGAACCCCCTCCTTCCCATGCACAAATTTCATGCACTGGGCCTCTAGTTGTACAAGCAGAAATGTAGCAGAGTGATTGACTCCTCTACCCTCTTGGCATTGATTAGAGAGCCAAGGTAGAGCACAGCCAGAGAGCCTTTAAGCTTAGCTTATGTTTCACTATTGAGCTGATTAAAAACTGCTATGCCAGCTGCCTGCTAAGCTTCCAAAAGAGTATGGGAGTTGGGGGAGAAGGACATTGAGCCTCAGAGTCATCCAAATTTGTCTCCCTTCAGTCTATCCCTGGCCCTGGGGTGGTTCATTAAGTATTCATCTTTCCATTCATTCTCATAGATTCGGAGTCACAGTGATTCTTGCAAAGTTGCTGGGAGGTCTCCAGCAGCTGGGACAGATAGAAAGCCACTGCTTGAAACAACTGTGAAGGACCATATCCACCTTTTTATCTATATCTGAAATAGAAAATTTACACAAATCCACATATTTTCTGGGGGCAGAGATACCTATGCCTGGCTAATTGAGGTCTGTGATCCTTCTTTGGTTATAAGTTAGAATGTATATTTATTTTAAAAAAATTATTCAGAGATTCAGAAGTCACCCTTTTGTTATTCAAAGCAACTTTTGAGCATAGAAGAAGGCAATCAGATGATGGTGAGAGGCAAAGTGACCATCCTGAGTCATGTCTCTCCAGGGGGGCTCAATCTGGGCAATACACACTATCCATATATTCAGAAAGGTTATAAATTGTTAATCTCTACACCATTGCCACAGCAAACAGACATTTTAAAAATATTGAAGATAGCCAAATCTTCTTCCTCAAATACGTGCTACTCCATGACTCCTGGGCGCACTATTGCTGAGCCAAGGTGAAGTATATATAACCATGTGCAACTTTTGAAGAACACCAGACAGCCATACCAGCAGCCTTGTAAATATGATTAATGAGGAGCCTACAATAGGTGGTAAATAGAGGATTCTATGAGTGTCAAAACTTTTCTCATCAGGCATTCCTGTCAATTATGGTGGTTTTGTTCTACTTGTTAAAGTATGGCAAGTAAAGCTTTATTCAATGTGAGCCATTGCAATAGGTGTAGAAACCACAGCAATGGGTCTGGTAGTTGGGGAGAGAAATTAGACATTAGACTCAACTCCAAATACAGCGTTGGCTAGTGGAAATTTATAGCCAAGTGGCAAGATGAAGGTCACTGTATAGAAAATTACTAAGCGAAAATATGAGGAGTAAGGGGGGATTTGGGCTAAACCACTTAATAGGATTCTTGCTGAAGGTAGGACATGGTGATCAGACATACCTGGGATATGGTAGAAAATGAGGAACCTGATTAGATATCAAAAGTGATAAGATATGAACAAAAATTTAAGATACAGAAGTAAATATTTAATGACTGGTTAATTATATCACTACATTTTTGTTATAATATGGCACTGATTTAACTACTTAAAAATGGACATGGGCAATCTAAACTAAGAAAAGAGTAATATTGAAATTAACCTTCTTTTTGGGACGGGTAAGCCATGCCCACCAGCCAATCAGAGCAGCTGTATGCAAATTAGCCCAGCCAAGATGGCGGAAGTCGCAGCCCGGGAGAAGCGGTGCAACACACAGGCCACAACCGCTGGGAGAGGAGCAGGGCGCTGGCGATGGATGCCTGAAATAGATCTGGTTGTGGATTACAGATGGCAGGGCAGCCTCGGGGGTGGAGGGACCGAGCCAGCTCTGCCCCCGAGGCTGAGGCCTGGAAATTGGTGCAATCGGGGCACACAGCATGCACGGAGACTACGCCTCCCTGTGTGCTGTGTGCCACAATGGATTCCAGGGTCCCAAACTGTGAGAGGGCACAGGCCGGGATGAGGAACTCCCCTACCCCCGCGGAGTGCACAAATTTTTGTGCACCAGGCCCCTAGTAGGATAATGAAGACCTTGGGGGCGGGGAGGTTTAAAAATGGAAGGTATAAAAAGATTAAGTTAAGACACAGTTAATTGACTAAATATTTGTTTTTATATAAATAAAGGTTATAACCACACTCTTGACATGTAACAATGTTTTAATACAACAGTTAAACTTATGAGTCTACACATTTGTATTAAACAGGAAACAAAGTTTAAAAAGATGATGTTAAAACAAAAGTAGACCTGCTAGTGAAACTCAGTGGTTGAGTGTTGACCTATGAACCAGGAGGTCACATTCAATTCCTGTTGAGGACATATGCCTGAAATGTGGGCTCAATCCCCAGTGTGGGGCATGCAAGAGGCAGCCAATCAATGATTCTCTCTCATCATTGATGTTTCTATCTCTCTCCCTCTCCTTTCTTTTCTAAAATCATTAAAAATATGTATATTTTAAAAGGTATTAGGATTTACAGGTCAGTATTATATGTAGCAACAAGCATATTCACTCAGTTCCTGAGTATATCAAGTGTTATAGTTGATGAACTAAACCAATTTAGCAGAATTCTTGCTAATATTGGACAATTCAGAGGCAAACATGGAAGTCCAAAACTAGAGGTCCAGGGAACCTCATAGAGTTCAGTCCAGAAGAGACTCTTTGTTATATACCTATGCATTTATGTAGATGTTTATTTCAGTTTATGCCAGGAATGCTGCTCCTTGATTAAGACTAAAATTCAGTCCATAGCATAGTTGGTAACCCAGTAATGCTGTGGGTTACCAACAACTCACTCTCAATATGTTTGGCTGGTGGTTAAGGCATTCTATAGGATTTACCCACCTTGGAGAAGGGTGTCGTTTTCTGTTTTCTTTTGTTGTTTTTTAATCAGTAATTCATGCCCTTTTTTAAGGTGAAAAATCTTGTTGACAAGACCCTTACTGATCTCACAGTTTGGATAAAAGTCTAGGTGAGTCATCTGGTGAGGAATGAGTATTGATTCACTTATTTATGATGCTGACCAAGACTAAGAAACCAAGCACAGCTTTTGATTGGTTGTATTATGTCCATTTTTTTCCCAACAGATTACGTTTAAGGTTACCTTGTTTTATGATATGTATGATTCAGTGATGATGCCCTACAGAAAAAGTCACAAAGTGTAAGAAAAGTAAAACTCTTCTAGTAGTGAGAATGAGTTGCCTCATCACAGGCTAGCTGCTGTTGCTAGACCACAGAATAAGTCTTCAAGTACAAAAGCCTAGAAACCACTGAATACCACTAGAAGATTTTTGTTTGTTATATTTTGTTTTGGTTTTGGTTGTTTTTGCTAAGGCTCATTACAGATATAACATGAATCTGGAATTTATGGCCTGCCAGTCAAGTTTGGCCACTTGTGCCTTAGGATAATATTTTTAGTAAAATTAGTATAGAACACATTTCCTCCAATATCCAAAGAGGTCAAACAATTGATGGGCTTCCTTCTTTACAGTGGAGACAGAAAACCAGGCAAATTATACTGAATATGCCATGAAATGTCTATAAAGACTACAGTACAGTTAGCTCCCAAGTTTAGTTGTGTGGCAGAGCCTTGGAGTCTATTCTTACTGAAGGGGTCATTCATATTTAGTCACTTGGGCTAGGATGCCATGTTATGTAATGAGAAGATATTTTACAGTGGGAACTACTATCAAAATATCATTAATATCATAGGTTTAGACCTCATCTAAAAGTTCACACTGTACTTGAGTTTGTTGAATTCCTGATGACACTTCCATGGAAATCTTGGGAGAGTAAAAACATACTGTTACTTGTTAAGTGAAGAAAAATTGATTTGGGGGATTTTTTGAGTATAGAAAAGAGGACTTTAGCAATGCCCGAGGTTACATATAAAATATCACTGATGACAGCTATTTGTTCAGTCACTATAATGAAATGCTGCATCACAAGAACAACAGTTCCTTCTTTATAAGCCTCAGTAGTCCACAGTAAGTCTCCAAGTACCAGTGACTTTTAATAACTTTTCACTGGCCAGAATGGGAGCTTGTTTTATAGCACCCCTGCCTCCAATGATGCTTGGATGAGGAGAGCAAATTATTTTCTTCTTGTGAGAGGTGACATTATTTCACTGTCAGAACCTTGACAAATTTTAAGCTTTCAAGCAGTTCTGAACCATGCATTCAAGTACTAGAGAAATCACCACCAAGAGTCACAATGAATGTATCTGATCAGTCAGTTCAGGTACCCAAGCACTCATAACATTCATGTTAATTGAAAGTAAGATAACACAGAACTGACACAGTCCAGAACCCCCTCATTTATCTGGCTCTCCCCCCAACAAAATGATTAACAGTTAGTTAAAAGGTTTATGTATAATTTGCTAAATCCAATAATCCAGGTTTTCACATCAATTCATTGGATTGTTTGCTTTTATGTTATTGTTAATCCTCACCTGAGGATATGTTTTCCATTGATTTTTAGAGATAGTGGAAGGGAGGGAGAGAGACAGAGAGAGAAACATCAATGTAAGAGAAACACATCAATTGGTTGACTCCTGCATGAACCCCAACCAGGGCTGGGGATCAATCCTGCAACCAAGATACATGCCCTTAGCCAGAATTGAATCCTTGATCCGTTAGTCCACAGGCAGATGCTCTATACACTGAGCCAAATCAGCTAGGGCAGATTATTTGCATTTTTCACTATTCAAGTAGCCAAATAAAGTACAATAGAAGTCAATTACTCTGGATGCATTTCTGAGCAGCCCATATCTTAGTTTTTCTCAACTAATTTTATTTTTTAGGACAAGATCCTACAATTTCTCCTCTAAATTGCTGCTGGTTTTTTTTTTTTAATAATAATCTTAAATATATTTTAGAACCTTCATCTTCAGTACAGCCACTGGACCAAGCATGGTTCCTCTTTGTAATTATATCATTCCTCTGGCTTTCAGGGTTTTGTTTTGTTTTTTTTATATTGAACTAGGAGCCTGGTGCACAATATATTGTGCACTCGGGGGGTCCCTCAGCCTGGCCTGTACCGGCCCAAACTGCAGCCTGCCACCCGCCCATCGCACCCCGCCCACCCCCCACCCCACACAGCCCGGCCTGTCACCTGCCCCGAACATCCTGTTCACCCTGCCACCTGCACTGCACCTGCCTCTGCAGTTCCGGCCTCCATCTTGGCTGAGTTAATTTGCATACAGCCATTCTGATTGGCTGGTGGGCGTGGCTTAAGCATCCCGTAGAAACTGTCAGTTTTAATATTATGCTTTTATTAGAGTAGATGGGATTCTTTCTACAACCTAGCCCTGCCTTCTTTCCACTGTTTACTAATAGCCACCTTATTGAGTTTTATTTCTTTCTCAGTAAATTAATTATTCTGAGTTTTCAGATTATGGATTTTGCTACCATCTTCCCAACCACTGTACATATCTGAACAGAGATCTATTCTCTTCAGTGCTTGGAACATCTCAATGCAAGGATAACTCACCTAGTCTGGGTCTGAAATATACTTAGTTGCAAGTCCTTCATTTTTCCTTCCTCTAGGAAAGAATATAGCTAAACTTTGCTATTTCAAAAAACGCAGTGGCCTAGAAAGGAGTGATATAATCCCTTCATAATACTATGCAAGGGTCATTGATCCATCACTCCAAATGTGAAAAGAAAGAAAGAAAGAAGAAAGAAAGAAAGAAAGAAAGAAAGAAAGAAAGAAAGAAAGAA